>JAFIRS010000327.1:600000-823247 GCA_018342105.1 Gonioctena quinquepunctata | reverse complement strand
ATAAAAATTAATAATCCCAATTTTTTCTATCCTTAAAAAGGGGATTTTCCCCTTCCGAATCTGAAAATGACCAACTCTGAAGTATACCTGTCCATTAAAAAAAGAATCATCTAAATCGGATAACCCAGTAAAAGTTGTAGTGGTACAATCGGTTAACGGGTAAACATTCAGTGGATGAACGATAAATATCCCTATTTTCCTACCCTTTACGGTGACAAAATTTTTTTCAAATTCAAATGGGACCAATTTTGAAGTATAACCCTATCAAATGAAGGAAGAATCATCGAAATCGAACTGCTCTGTCGAAAGTTATGCGATCAAACACAAAAAAATATAGGGTCGACTAGAGAACCTTTTTTTTTTTTTTATTTCGTTTGTCTAAAAATGGTATGAGGGAATCTATACTATTTGGCGGACGAATTTTCCTCAATACAATCCCACTTGATGTCCCAAGTAATTCACAGATATTTCTTCCTCGAGTTAATATGAAAAATGACTGTTTGTTATCATTTGCCCCCAAACCTGAATAGAAAAAGATTATGGTCCTCAAAATACTGTTTCAAATCCATTGACAGATTCAGTTTTGAGTTATGTCTAGTTTCAACTGGAAACTTGAAAATGAGTATAATTTGATATTATTTTTGTTTAATTCACATTCAATTATCATTGAAAGTACGAAGATATGTAATATTGTTGCGTCACCAACAACAAAAGTTAAATAATTTGAAACATGAACGGGTAATTCATATGCATATTAGAGCCAATGAAACAGGTCATAACCTTATTCTTTTCCCCATAAATTAATTTTCGAGTGTTTTCCAAGTATTTTTTGAAATTGAACCCATTTTTTCCCCTACGTTTTCAAATGTCATTCTCCACCAAGTAAATATTCAATAAAAAATAGACGAATAAATTAGGAGAAATTGAAAATTGTCATTGGGAACACATATTTAAACCAGCCGAGCAAAGTAAGGGAGATATAGATTCACTATCGATAGTTAAACAGTGGTTAAACGATGAAAGATTTATTTTAAATTTGTTCATCCAACCACTTGAAAAAAAGAATGACCACACGTACCTTATCGAAACAGATTTTGTGTGAATGTCTGATTTTTTTGTAGATCCGGGTTTACCACTGAAATAAGGGTTTCGAAGGTTACCAAGTCTATAGAAAAAATGTAACAAAGATTCTATGTCTTATGGTTCTTGGAAAATTAATTATATTCCTATTAACTAATCTCTGGTGGAATATAGTTTTTTTGGGAGGTGAAGGAAATCTTGAGGTTCCTTCTACTCAGTATTCCATTGAAAACTCCAGCAAGTAGGTTTCTATGGCTATAGTGGACGTTGATCTCATTGCCCCTGTAATTCCTAGGCTTATTGGTTGTGTCTTTTGGGAACCACACCAAGGAAGCATACGGGACCAGCTTTCACACCATTTTTAAAGCCAGTGCATCATGGTTGTATAGGTTCTCATTCTTCTCTAAGGAGGAAGAAATCAGGTCTCACCTTCTCAGCTTTGGATGTATCTTTGGATTGCAGGAAATACGAACGCTGCAATTTTTTGATAAAACAAAACTTTCATTTTTTAGCAATCGAAGGAAGCTTTTGAAGAACTATCGGAACTGCAGAGCAATCATTGACTGCAAAAGAATTGCGGGTGCGAGTCTCCTGGTACAGTTGAAAGTCAGTATTAGTACTCCCAAATCCAGGATACACAGTTGAATTTCGATCGGGAAAAAGTCCATGAAGACAATTACATTTGGTACAGAATGTTACGGTGGAAAATCGACTGACTGTTATGTCACCAATGACTCTGTTTCCCCATTTAGAACCTGGGAAAGGTTGGCGACAAAGGATTCCCCAAATCAAGTCATACTCATCAGTCGACAGTGTACATTGTAATGCCCCCAATTTACGGGAAAGGAGGTTGAAGGGTTATTCCATCGCGTCTTGAGGTTCACGAGAACGGCGATTCAGGGAATTAAAATTTACAGAATTTTTTAATAATTTCCATACATGAATCATATTAAGATGGTTATTTCCCCAATAACAAAGAACCCCTTATTCGGCAGTGCATAGTAGCCAGGGAATTGATGCAGCAACGCTAAAGTGGTTTACCACGCACTCTGAGTCACATATCCGATATGGTAGCGTTCTGGGAACTTGTAACAAAGAAAACTAAATTCAATCTTTGTCCGCAAAATGTATCGTGCAGGTCACTGTTCAAGGACAAAACCTATCAAATCTCCATCTCTGTTTTAGTTTGGTATTAAAGACAAATCACTGTATCGGTCAAGAAATTACCCGCAAAGAAACTATTTGAAACTCACATTCCCATCCCCATTCATACTCCCCTATAAAAGCAAATAGTGACTATTACATCATTAGTCATTACAAAAGTGTTTTTTTTTTTTACTACTTCTACCATTTAGTCTATTCGTTTTAACTTTTAATTTTACATTATGAGTGTGAGGCCGTATTATGACTTCAATATTCAAATGTCTTAATTCAATTTAATGTGTCTGTGCATGAAATATATAATTACAAAAAAATTTTCCTGTATAAAACAATAGATATTGATCGGAATAGGTATCATTGACTCAATGTTTATTTTCAAAATTTTTATATATACATAATGTTTATCCAGTTATTCGACGAGCTGTGAATTTGAAGCTTTGCAATAAGTATTTTGTTCTTCTGTCAAAATATATTTAGATTTGTTTAAAGGTGCCCAATTATTGAATGAAGTTAAAACCCCAGTAAATTTGAACCCCTTTTTGGAAAAAATTTAAAAAAAAAAAAAAGAAAAGAAAAATTACAAAATAGACAAGAGTGAAAAGGATGTTTTCAAAACCTTCAAAAGGGAGGTTTATTGAAAGGCCTTAGAGGGTGTAACTTCTTTTGTGAAAGAGTGGAAAAGTGGCCCGGAACCAGGGCTCATGTTATACAGGTTATACAGCTTTGAAATATTATTACATTTGAAATGGAAGCACCGCTTATAAAAATATTTTCAACTGATGGTTTTTTTTATGAGGTAGACATTCAAAAGGTTTTTCGGCAAATTTCCGAAAAATTTTTTTAGCAATTGTAAAAAATTTCAAAATTATAAGGGAATAAAATTTGAAAAAATTTGTTCTATTGTCCCATCAATTGGTCAAGATCATTCAGCAAAATTTGACTACACTCGATTCAGAAAGTCTGGAAATAAAATGGAAAAATTTTTTCATTTCCTTGTAACTTTTCTATTGAGGAAAACATTTCAACAAAATTACCTTCTGGGAAAAATTTTGAAACCTCGTGAAACCAGTGTTTTTTCTAAAATATCGGAATAATATTTTTTTTTTTACATCGAAAATAATTATGTTCCCGAAAATGAAGGCTCACATATGAAATTTGCTTTGATAAATTTTCCAGCTAACTAATGAACAAATAATCTAATCTGAAAAAAATATACGGTAGTGTTCAATCCCGATTCAAAGATCTAAGCAATGATGAAATTTAAATATGAAATTTTTGGGTTTTGATAAAATTTTTTTATTGTCTAACCTGAAACAAATAATCTAATCGGTGAAAAAAAAATGTTTTATAGGAATGTTCAATCCCGATTCAAAGATCTAGTCAGAATGCATAAAAATTCAAAGTGAAGAATTCTATCTTGGGTATTATAGAACTCAAGAAATCTTCATCCCTCTGAATTTTCAAATATACAAATCAACTTCCGACTAGACAGAGGATAGAATGTATAGACATCTGATTCTAAGTATAGTACGCATGGCTTTCTTTGCAATTTGAATTTTTGTTCTCCAACAACGCAAAGTCGTTGCCATTAATGATGACTCCGTCAGGGCTACAGGCCAGGGATGGCTTAGGATACAATCAGACCAATTTCATGGTCTTCTGCTCCAATAAGTTCTTCCAAAAGTTTTCTTGCGAATTTTTCCATATTTTCCCATACATCATTGCTTTCGTCATTGCGCCATTATGTTCTGGTTGAGGAACGATTAGGTAAGTCACAAAGCTCTCCAGAAAGGTTTTTTTCTTGTTTTATTCGGTGACACGGATATATCGTTCTCGGTACCACAAAGCACATTCTGATTGATCCATCGATAGAAAACGAATGAATGTCGTTATATAATTAATGTACAGAGATTGTACATTGGCTTGTATTTTGGAATCAGGTTTATTTTATTATCACCAGCAGTTATGCAGTCGAACAATAATGGATAGGAAACTGATGTCTATTCTGCAAAGTAGATGATTGATGATTTCGTGGATCGGTTTCTCTTTTCCTCAATCAATTTATCCCTCTCTCCTCTTTCCTCAATACATAATAGATTATTCTGGCATATCGAATTTCTCCTTTAGATCTTCCATATATACATTTTCAACTATTTTATAGTAAATCCACGACCATAATTATTTTTTTAGGAAAAACATCCAAAGTACATCCCTTAGCATATCTTCGATTTGTGCCTCGTGCTTGTTCACAATCGTTGATCTGTTTTAGAACAGGTGTTCTCTGTATTGACGAACAAGCAAAGAGTAGCATGTTTTGCAAAAAGCCTTTTCCACCCTTTGCAGTTGCAATTGGTCTCACGTACTGATCACTGACATTCAGCTGAAAAGATATATTATTCAATTAGAATTATGCTGATAAAAATAAAATGAAATCCAATTTTTGGGAATATTTATAATTGAATTTTCGAATAGGCCACTTTTTCAACATTGAAAATTTCCGATTATTTGTCAATATTCGATATTGGTTATATTTACTATTGAGAAATAACCAATGTACTTCTGAATAAGCCTGAATATCTGCTATTATATCTATTTCTATTCATCAATCAATTTCTGTGTTTTTATTCTGATATAAATAGAAATGGAATAAAACGCACTGACAATTTTGTTGGTGGATGTATGAACCATAAACCTAAGATTATTTTTATTCAATATATTCTGTATTCGTTTTGAACTTTGAGCTACTGAAGTTTCAAAACTCTTCCACAAATGATCACAAAGACGTTGTCTATGTGGCAACTTTCCAATAAACCTGCCCCTTTGAAAGGCTTCTTTCGGAAAACATCCACATGCCCCTCCTTGGAATCGCTGCTGATTATAATTGACATTTTTAAATTATGTTAGATTGACAGCGTATAGGTAAGGCTACCTCGACATTAAAACCGATAGGAGCGCTGTGTGCTTCCCGATCGAGTTACTTCGACTCCTTATCAGAACTGAACAAATTCGTTATGGAGAAAGATTCCAGTTACCATCCGTAAAAAAAAACATTGGCGAAATTAAGTGAATAAAAGTGTTTTCGAAACTGGATGTTTCCTGTGGTTTCTGGCAACTTAGGTTGACAATGAATTTACCAATTTATAACATCATTTGGACGATACTTCTATATGAATGTCCCTATCGGTATTTCTAGTGCCCCAGAAATATTTCAAAGAACAGTTTAGAACCTTCTAGATAAATTGAATATTGATAGTGTTGTGCATGCCGACGATATTCTGATTTTTGGAAAGAAATGTCAAGAACACGATACGAATTTGAAACCATTTTGGAATGTCGGAATAGGTCAAGAGTATGAGTATTGTCACGAAATTTTACAAGGTGCTTCAAAACATGATAAAACAGTATAACAATCGAAAATTTTGCGCGGAAAAAAATATAAGGGAGATACGGGCCCCGAAGGTCCATGAAGAGAGGTTATAGGATATCACTTTTGGAAATTGTAAACTGATATAAACAATTTCTTTTCACACTAAAATAGTATCTGCACACTCATTTAACGTTTAAGAATATTAAAATCACTTAATTTTCGATAGAGTAATGAAAACCCCGATTACTTTTCATAAATTTTACAGAAAAAATGTCAAAATTAAACGTTGGTGATTGTGTTATGTTTATCCGAATCTCCTGATCTTGAAGTTTATTGATCTGGACGTTGCCTATATCACCAAAAAGGAAAAAATGTACTGAAATTAAATGCGATTTACATATTGAGCATATAAATAATAACTATTACTGCATGAAAAGACGATCTGATAGTTTTGATGGATATATATGTATCAATAGAAGTTCAAAATGCACATAATATATCACCACGCTTCTTGGGAGTGTCTAATAGATTTTGAAAATCAGGCATGAAGTTGATGTGCCGCATTTAGAAATTTACCAAACCCATTAAAATAATCTGACTCCAGATTATTTTGTTTTAAGTAATTGTAAACCGGACCAAGAAACGCATTTGACTTGGATGTAAAAAGAAGGAACACAACCTAACCTAACTTGGCTAACATTGCTATCCAAGTTGATTGCAAACTAATCAACCTTACAGTATGCGACGCTTCGCTCCGCTCGCGAACATTTCGATCCAACCAATTCCTTACGTATAAAGAAGGAACACAGCCTAACCTAGCTTGACTGACCTTGTTATCCATGTTGAAAGCTATACAATCAACCTTACAAAGCGACGCTTTGTCCAATCAATTTGTTGGTGAAAAGAAGGAACATAACCTAATAAACTAACTTGGTTATCATTGCTATCCAAGTTGAATGCAAGCCAATAAACTTCATGAAGCCTACTCATTCTAATATTGAAGAAGCGAAACCACAAATTTTTAAATTTAAAAGGCCATAATTCCAAAATGTATTTTTTCCGGCTCAAATTTCGATTGCTGTGATAATTTCGTGAAAATTTCGCGAAAACGGATTGACTTGAATAGTTAGCAACATGGCATGTCCATAAACGCCAAGATCAATGCAACTCCATATTTGTTTATTAACATTTCAAATGAAAATTGAATGAAATGTATAGGATTTTTTCGAGTTTATCGAACATTAATTGATTATAATATTACTTAAACTTTGAATATGTGTACAGTTACCATTTTAGTGTGGAAATCTTTTCTTTATATCAGTTTGCAGTATCCAAAAGTGGCATCCAATAACCTCCCTTTTTGGACCTTCGGGGGCACTTATCTCCTAAAATTATGTTTTCCGCGCTGAATTTTCAATTACTATACTGTTTTTATCGTCTTCTGAAGCACCTGTGAATTTCAAGGAGATACTGGGTGATCTCATTTTATTGACCTTTACCCGGAATATCTGAATGAAACTCAATATAAAAAAATGTTAATTCAGAAAGAAACAAACAACATATTTGGGATACATTGTGAGCAAAGGGGGAATCAAAATTGACCCGAAAAGAATTCAAGCTATTCAGGAATATCCAATTCCTCAGAACAAAACAGATGTCAGAAAATTTTGGGACTTGTCAATTATGTGTCAAAATTTGTGAAAAACTTATCAGAAAAGACAGAATCCATTCGCCAATTACTAAAATAGACAATGCATGTGGACGGAGAGAAGCAAATAGACTTTGAACTTTTGAAATCAGATATAGTGTCATTTCCAGTCCTAGCAAAATTTTCAACTAACAAGAAAACCTGGGTGTCAGCTGATTCATCTCAGTATGGTCTCGGGCTGTTTGAGAACAATTACAATGTATGCTGGAAACCCGTACATTATTGTTCAAAACGTTGAGCAAATCTGAGAAGCCTTACGCCCAAATTGAAAAAGAAACGTTAGCTATTGTTTGGGCATGCGAAATATTCGAACAATACTTCTTGATCTGAATTTCACATTTTAACGGATCATGAACCTTCGACAGTAATCTTGACAACTAAGGAAATAAACAAATTGTCAGTAGTAATTACAAGTGATTGATTTTTCGCGATAAGTTCATGTCGATTCATTTCATAACGAATTTGAGTTGCTTGAAAACACCAGAGTCCGCAGGACGAGTGGTGTTTTCTTCAAGCAACTCAGTTGAGTTATGAAATATAAGCAGACTTATGAGATAAATTCAATCACGAGTAGAATTTTATTAGACTATTTCACAAACAAAGTGAAAAGTAAAAATCTGAAAGTCGGCAGAATTAGAGGATATAAGTAAAACAGTTAAGAAGTTGATCAGAGAAAATAATGAAGTTTAATAAACAGGAACATTGACATCGAACGAAAAAACATATCTAATCAAACCATTATTAACATAACGTACTTAAATATTTCTCAATTATAATTATGAATAGAACAATTATTGAATACAATGCTTTGAGCTTGATTATTTGAACACCCGCTTGTACTTTGCAATAGTTGTTATATCTTGATTGCTATTATTACTCACATTTGCAATAAGTTTTCGTAATGCTGTTTTATTAAGTTGGATGAAAGGTGAGAATTAGAGCTTGAATGTCCCAGATTTTGATGGCTTCTTGTTGACCTACTCTCTACATACAAGTTCACTGACTGCAGTTGCTCGATGTAAGTGGTTGGTTATTTTTGCTTTTACATCAAGCTCTATATTCTGATCTGATGTTTGGGCCCATTTACTGATCGCCTAGAGGCATATTTTTCTACTAAGGAGTGGAGTGATCACTGGCTTCCAATGTCCATTCACAGAAAGAAACAACCTATTAGATTTTACATTATTACCTCGTTTTGAAATTAAATTTTATTGAGTCTCACGTCTCACATTATTGAATTTTGCACATTTTGAATCAATCATTTGCACATTGCATATTGCACATTGCTGACCGCCTCCTTAGCACGTTTTGAAAAAATGTGTTATCATCGATTCTATTATCCTTATTATCTCATTCTTCTTTGAAATAATCTGACAAACAATATGCAGCTTCACCTCTTTCCACGCAAGCTCTAGCGCTGCGATATGGAAAAATTTCTTTTGGAGTCCTGTGGGTGTATCTTCATCCCATTGTGTACATATCGCTTGATGTTCTTCATTGATCGACGATGCCAAACTGATTTTTTCATTTCTGTAGCGTTACCTTGAAGCATGCAACACCCCTTACTTTTGAACCCCAGATTTTAAATTATATGATTCAAATTCAAGAAGGTGAAATCACTTTGCCGATAGGCTGCTCAGATGGATACGGTTAGGCGTGAGTAAGGTTCAATTAATGACTTTTCCTAGTTAATCAAATTTGTCCACTAAAAAAATTATACATTAATTAACTTGACTAGTTCCAGAGTTGGCCAGACTTGCTAAAGACAAAAGTCAAAGATAAATAAAATTAAATAAATGTTACCTAGCTTGTATGGGAAGGCAAATAAATATGCAATAAATCAACTTAACAAATTTATTCCAGTTGGAATTTTGAACAAGATAATTTTTTTTACAAATACTAGAAAAGATTTAACTTCTCTTAAAAAAAAAAATGGAAAAATTACATAAAAGGAACCAGTAATTTTGACTCTGATTAAAATTCGAACATTTACACCTATGATTCCTCCAGTTGTTGGTCACGAATATACTTCGGAGATCTTGAGCGAGATAGAGGAAGGTTAGTTTCTTGAAGCTGGTCCCAGCGGTTCTAGGAGGAACTTGGTTTCAGCGGTTACGATTAAGATGGTCGTGGGTGGTTCTATAGTTGGTTTTAGACCCACTTATCGGCGTGAATTGAGTTGATCTTCACGGACCAGTGCTGATATTGATGTGCTGTAAGACCTCCCAGGCTACTAGTCCTTCCGTCTCCGTAGATGGGTTCCTCCGTGGTATATATCATGAAGAAGATGATAGGAATCAAAATATGTACAAAAAGGGGAGAACGAAGGATATCCTTTGAACCTCAAGTTTTATGTTTCAAATTTTAATCGAGAGTCAAAAGATAGATGCAAATGATAGCATACAATAAAAATCTCAATCTATATAAAAGACGAGAAGGTTACAGTGAAAGAACAAAGATAATAAATAGCAATTCAATCTGCTATTCTGAGTTAAATTTAT
Organism: Gonioctena quinquepunctata; assembly: GCA_018342105.1. Lineage (NCBI taxonomy): Eukaryota > Metazoa > Arthropoda > Insecta > Coleoptera > Chrysomelidae > Gonioctena > Gonioctena quinquepunctata. The sequence continues at coordinate 813,430 of JAFIRS010000327.1, read as the reverse complement.
AAGTTAATTTTAATAATTTAAAAAATATTAAAAAATGAACAAAATTTAAAACCAAACAAAACAAACCTCACCCAAAACGTGGTATTCAAATTCAGTTAAATTTTAAAACAGGTAAGTTTTGATAAGGTGATTCTATGTACCAGAAGGGTAAAAAAAATTCAATGAGGAAAGGTATTTCAAAAGAAATATATAAATTTCCTTGAAATTTTACTCAGAGAAAAAAATATAGTATTTTAAAGCAAAATACTATAAAATTGCCAGAGAAAAAATCTATTATTTTAAAGCAAAATATTTAAAAGTTGCCAGTACAAATATATATTATTTTAAAGCAAGTGCCAAAGGAAAATATAGCGTTATAACCAAAATACTCTAGTAAGCTACAAAAAAATATAGGGTTTCTGAACCAAGATAATAATCAGAGTAAAAGTATACTCTTCAGCCAAGATAAGAAGAGAGAGACACACGTCTTTCAGTGAGCACGACTCTCTTAGAAAAAGATAAAGTGAAATAATTCTTTTTATAGAAGAATTTCCAGAGATAAACCGAAGAGGGAGACCTCACGTCTTTCAGTGGGCACAACTCTCTTAGATAAAGATAATTTTGAAATAGGGCGGCAATTCCCTTTTCAAATCGATAAACAGGTAATTCCCAAAAAATTAGAATGAATCTACCTGCTCTTGGCGATAAGGTAGTAACTGAAGTGAATTGACTCTGCAACGATCAAAAATCAAATAAGCTCACACTGGGAATTGAATGGAGTAATAGATATAAGAAATTTATTAAACGGAAATCAACTTTACGCTTGAGGCATATATTGAATCGAGTGTTCTGAGACCGTTAGGCCAGAGGTACAACTCTCTCTATAAGCAATTCTTTTTCAAGAGAAAAGAAAATTACCTCATAAAACATATAGTTATGAAATAAAGAAAATTGCTTACCAGAGAGCCGTCCAATTAGTCACTCCCAAACAATCAAATACGCCCTTCCTTCAATTAGAATCCTTGGAACAATCCACTGGTAGTATGAGGGGAGTAAGCTCTAGTCCATTCGAAATTACCAAATGGTACCTAAAAAATGCAATAGCGTAGAACTGATTTCCAATGAAAAAAAAAATCAGTTCCCAATACTCGGAACAGATGTTACGTTAGCCACAATATGTACTATGAATGCTTTGTCAAAATGGCCGAAATATCTATATTTAACCTTCAAAAATTACCATGCGGTATATCCAAGAATTCTAATATTACAAGCATAAGGAAAAAGAAGAAAATGCTAATCAGCTACAACATTAATTGGAAGATAAAGAGAATAATATTACTCAACTAAACTCCAGCAGTGAAACTTATTTAATTTATAGATCTTACAAATCAAAGCCAACTCACTCAGTACATCTGCCTATCTCGACGTTCTATTCAAGAAAGAGAACGATTATCCTTTCGGTTCGACGAAATCACAGTTCACCTGTTTTTCATTCCCCGGTTTCTTTCCCATTTAAAAAACTTGAAAAACCAAACGCTCTGATAAACGCGATCGACACGAAAATGAAATGTCACGGTCACACTGTCAAAATACCATTTTCTAGGGACAATAATGAACGCACATTCTTCACGACCTGAGCGCAGTGACTACTGACCCGTACTACCGTAAAGATAACCGGAAAAGTTATGAGAAATTGGTTATGTGTAAGGACGTAACGAAAAATTCGTTACACACCACCACAACCCGGTGTAAAAATTTGGAAACCTAGAAGTTTACAAATTTTTATCCTATTGCAACTGAAACCAGGTATTTAAAGTAAGCTGAAAGTACTACAAAATTAAAATTCGGAAACACTATAAATTCCCAGACACACAAAAAAATTAAATAGGCATGCTATCAAATGAGTTTAAAACCCAAGCCTAACTTTCAACAACCCTGTATACTGACAGGCGAAAGGTTGAAAAGTATACAAATCAAACAAAATATTTGTAAATTATAGCATTACAAACTAAAACTTCAGTTCTCTGTTTACACCACAGACTAAATGAACGAAGGGAAAAAATGATTGCGATGAATGACAACATCCAAGCCCAGAAACTGTGTAACCGGAGTCCTCCCAAACAATCCAGCCAAAGTGTCCTCGTCGCTGCAAGGTATTAGGTGCTGCGCCGTTGAGGAACACTCATAACCACTCGTCCCCAGATTACTTGAAACAACCACCGATCCCACCGAATCAGGACAAGAAAGGCCCCATTCAGCACAAACCTGGTGAAACAAAATAATTCCAATATGAAACATAACCAATTTTGGTTTTACCAGCTGTCACCTACAACTGAAGTAACTACAGCGTCACCAAACTAAAATGAACTTATGGTTCACTATACAAAATACCAAAGGGACGGGAATGTTCCCGTTTTTGCCACTGCGAGCAAGTCTTCAGTCTAAGCAGACCAGTCGAGCTGAGGTCGGCACAGTAGTTGCATCCAGCCGTCATCTTTAAGACCTAAAGTCATGATCACCCGTAGGCTCACGACTAACCAAATACAACCCCCAATACCTTCCTTCGAAAGATCCTGTCAAAAAAAAATTAACAGCCAGACCGAACTATGCACGCACCTAACAAAAGCGAGTCCCTTCAAAATTTTGAATTTGCGCTAATTTAACTATAAATTAGCCAAGGAAAACAGACAGATAAGATAAAGAAATAAGATAAATAGATAATAGAAAAGATAAGATAAATAAGATAAGATAAATAAGATAAGATAAGATAAATAAGATAAGATAAATACGATAAGATCATATGAGAGATTCTAACTCAACCAACGAATGGAAATTAACACCCTAGCTCGATATTACAGTAACCACAATATGTTGCCAAAATTTTGAAACATCAAAACTTAAAAAAAAAGGTATTATCAAGGAATTTGATGTTCCACTGGAAAATTATTAAACAATCTCAAACGAAGTGAAATCCATCACTTCCAGTTAAAGATACAAATGTTTAATACGGTAAGATACGAACCGATATTATTAGACAATCTTCGACGAAATGAAATACATCATCTCCAGTCGAAGATCCAACTGTCTAATACGGCAACGATACGATACGATATTATTAGACAATCTCCAACGAAATGAAATACATCATCTCCAGTCAGAGATCCAATTGTCTAATGCGGCAACGATACGATAAGACATTATTAGACTATCTCAAACGAAATGAAATACATCATTTCCAGTTTAAGATCTGATTTTCTAATAAAGCCACGGGAAGATAAGAAACGAAAAGGAAATGACAAGTGAAATACATTGATGCAGTCTGTAACCAGATTTCATGAGAGACAAAGTAATTTTGTATAGATTCAAATTGAAAAAACTACAAAGAAACAGCAAAAATGATTCAAAATCAATCTCTCACATAAGGTGTTGACAAGGTTCCTTTTTGGAAGTACAGAGTTTCCACAGGAATTACAAAAAAATTTTCCTCAAAAGTTGACTTTGACAACTGAACGATAAGTTACTGCAAATATTAGGAAAAATGCAAGGTAAAAAGGTGTATAGATATATCTCTCAAATAACCAAAGGATACTCAACTAAATAGTAGACGAGCACTAACTGAAAAGATATAGAAACATTCTTAGGCCCCTCTCACAGAGCCCTAAGAATAGTAATAAAAAGTTGAAATATTTCCTTGTTAGTAGCCAGTTTTGAGACTTCTACTCAACATCTGGTGAATGCCATGGTGAGAGCATTCTAAGGCCCCTCTCACAGAGCCCTAAGAATAGATAAGATAAGAAAAAAAAAAAAAATGAAGGAGTATGCCCTCTCACGAGAAGTTACGAGAAAAATATTTAGTCGCCTGAACTCTTGGACCCAGCACTAAAATATTCTTCATCAGATAAATTTGAATCGTTATCAACAAAAGCGGATTTGAGATCCTAAACATGCCAACGTCCTAAGTCTTTGCCATCCATGTCTTTAAGCTCATAAACCAAGTTAGAGATAACCTTAGAAACAATGCAAGGTATAAATTTGGGAGCCAATTTGCGGAATAGTTATTCGAGCTGAAGAAAGAGTTACGTTTTTCTTCCAAAGTCTGTCACCGACATGAAATTTCAGCCTCGTTTTCAAGTTATAGTGACGAGCATTCCGAATATAAGCTTGATGTAACTTTTTACGAACATCAACAAACAAGTTTGGAAGTTCTTGAATATCATCGATTCGCTGTGATTTATCAGTGATAGTAAGAATGTTATTTTCATTCTCTGAAATTTTACCATAAAAATCTCCTGTAACAGGAATGTTTCTAGCAAAATTTAAGAAAGCTGGAGAATATTCAGTAACCTCATGTTTTGCTAATCTGATAGCTTGAGCAACTTTAAAGATAGATGAATCCCATGTTTTATGATTATCATGAATATAACAGCGAATTGATGTGACTATCACCTTATTAGCTCTTTCAGCAAAATTAACTTGAGGGTGATATTTGCATTATACCAAATTTTGAACTCGATAATCTGTCATTAACTTTTAAATTCTTTGCTAACAAATTGGCTTCCATTGTCCACAATAAAATTTGAGGAACACCATAGATAAGAAATACATTATTTTCAATGAATTTTACGGTATTTTTTGAGATAGCTTTAGACATTGGATGAACTAAGACATATTTGGTAAACCAGTCTACGACGACCAAAACATATTGGTTACCATTTTTGGACCTAGGATAAGGACCTAACAAATCTGCCGAAACACATTGGAAAGGAAAATTTACATTTTTGTAAGATCCCATATGACCCGCTTGAGGTAAATTCGAACTTTTACAAGCAGCACAAACAGGACATTTCGTAACATACCTATAGACATCTTTGCGAATTTTTGGCCAGTAATATAATTCTAAGATACGAGAAAGGGTTTTTGATATCCCTAAATGGGCAGCAGTTTCGTTATCATGATAAAACTTAAGAATTTCTTGCCGATTGGCAGAAGGTACAACTATTTTCCAATCAGTTAGATTACTAACTAGATTGTGGTGAGAAAAGATATGTTTGTAGATAATACCGTTTTCGACACGGAATGAGGAATAAGCTTCCGGAGTTTTTTGGATTCTCTGGATCATGGAAGTATACCATGCATCCGGCTGAAAAGTAGAGACATCGATAACAGAAATTTCGGCAACCGAACGAGATAAGGCATCTGCCACTACATTTAAGGAACCTTTCCGATGCTTAATAGTGAAGTCAAACTGAGAAAGTTTCACGGCCCATCTAGTCAAACGTCCAGAAGGGTTAGATAAGTTATGAAGATAGATAAGGGAGGCATGGTCAGTTTCAATCAGGGAACTTGGTTCCTTCTGATATAGCTTCGAACTTTTCTATACCAAAATGACAGCTAACAGCCCTTTCAGTAACTGTGTATTTACGCTGACAAGTAGTAAGAGTCTTACTTGCATAAGCTACAGGATGTTCGACACCGTCACATTCTTGGTACAAAATAGCACCTACGCCAGTATCTGAGGCATCGCACTGAATCACAAAAGGCTTTGTGAAATCAGGACTAGCTAACACAGGAGCCGAAGTAAGACGAGATTTAATTTCTGAAAATGCTTCCTCCGCTTCTGGAGTCCAAGTTATGGGTTGACCTTTCTTTCGACCATGAAGAAGATCAGATATGGGTGAACAAATAGAAGAAAAATCTTTAATAAATCGACGATACCAACTGACGAGACCTATCAACCTTTGATTTCAGTGGTATTTTGGGAGGGATAGTTAACGATAGCAGAAACTTTCTCGATCTGTCCTTAAGCCTTGTTGGTCTACAACAAAACCTAGGTAAACAAGAGAGGGTCTGCAAAATTCACACTTATCCAAATTAACCGTGAGGTTAGCATGTTTAAGTCGCCGAAACACCTCCTTCAAAGTTTTGACATGAAGATCGAAACTAGGAGGGCCACGATGATGTCATCAAGATAAACGAAACAAAATGGAGCCAAAGATGGTCCAATAACATATCCATCAAACGTGCCATAATTTTCTGGAACTATTGCTCAAACCAAAGGGAGAGTCTAGTGAACTCAAAGTGACCTCTACCATACACTGCAAAAGCGGTCTTTGGGTCTATACGACTCCTCTAAAGGAATTTGAAAGAAAGCCTTAGTCAAATCAATGGAGGTAAGATACCTAGCATCCCGTAATTTGTTTAAGATACTATCGATAAGAGGCATAGGATATGCATCATTGACTGTGACTGCATTAAGCTTCCGACCATCAAAACAAACCCGGAAATCTCCAGAACGTTTCGAACCAACCATATGGGCTACACCAGGAGATTGGAAGGTTGAATGACCTTGAGCTTCAACATCTCATCAATTCCTTGTTCAAATGCTCTTGCATGGTAGGGACAAAGGATATTGTCTTTGAACAATGGGCTTGGCATCACCAGTATCAATACGGTGTGTCAAAATTGAGTGAGACCAGTTTATCAGTAGGAGCTATAGATTTGAAAAGGTCAGTGACTTCCTGAAGTTCAGTTTCTGTGAACACGTAAGTTCAGAAATGGCAGGATGGTGTTAACGGTACAGATATTGATTCAACAGAATACGATAAATTACTAAAGTTGGCTTGAATACGGAAGAGATGGAAAAAATCCATTCCCAAGATAAGACTATGAGTCACGGAAGGAACAATAAGAATTTTCAAATCCTTAGTAACACCATTTAGAGAAATAGGAGCCAAAATATAACCCAAAAAATCCTGAGGCTTACCATCAGCGGTAGTGACATGGGCAATCGATTCATATTTAATAGGAAGATTAAATTTTTGCAGTAGACTAAACCCTGCAGAACCCAAAATACAAGAATTACTGCCAGTGTCAGCAAGGGCGAGAATTTTCTGACCAAAAAATTCGACATTAAGATAGGGACGATTATCATTAATTTTTCTAATGAAAATAGGATTTATATTTACAGGAGATAAGAAATTTTTAACGGTACATAACCAATTTTGCCATTCCGAGGCAGAAGTTTTTAATGTTCCTGTTTGCTTTGCTTTTCGATATTTTTGGATTGGGATTTGGCTGGTTGGTTTTCTGACCTTCGGTAAACTGACTGGTGACGACGTCCAGGTTTTCGCCACCTTGTTCCCTGTTTTTGAACAACAGTTACGACAATTTGATTTAACGGATATTTTTCAAACCACATCCATAACAAAATATGGACCTGGGTTTTCTACATTCACGAAAGTATGACCAGCCAAGTCACAATTCCAGCATCAAGTGTTCGATAAGGCAGAGTATTTGAACCAGGAAATTTCTTCCTAAAATTCACGGGAGGGACGAGCAAGAAAACGAAGTACCTGCTCCACTATAGGGACTACTCAAATCAGGTTCTAATAAACCAGTACCACGACTAGGGGTGCTTTATAACGATCAGCCCATAAACGAGATTCTTCCAATCTTTGCACAAATCAGAAAGTTCAGTGACAGTTTTTGATCTTGTAAGCCAAGGACGAAATGAAAAGGTAACAAATTTCTCCGAATTTTGCGAACTCTAGTTCTTCATCTGGTTTGTTAGATAAACGATTAAAAAGACCTTCCATAGAAGAAATGAATAAAGCTACTCTCTCAGTAGAACCTTGAGTTCTTGAATTAATTTCACGTTCTAAGTCTCTTCATAAAAAATAAGGAAGGAAATCTTTTAGTGCAATAACAATCTCATCCCAATTATGGAAATTATTTTAATTATTGACAAACCATGTCCTGGCAGAACCTTTGAACAAATCACAAGCCGACTGAAAAGTTACGTTTTTTGAAACACCTCGTGCTTCTCGCAATAATTCAACTTTTCCAAAATGAATTAACTGATTCTTTCTGATTTGAACCCGTGAAAGAGATATTCCATTTATATGGAGCAACTGATCGATTATTCGAAAAAACATTAGCAGCCACAGGAGGGCAGATTGAGTAGGAGTCGAAGTACTTGGAGAAACTTTCAAATCAAAATCAGCTTCCAACTCCAACACTAGATACTGAATTTCTTTCTAGCAATTTCTTCATCTTGATCATCAACAGAAAGTCTGGACAAACGATTCGACAAATGAGCTAATCGACTTGAAATTGGTTAAACGTAGGATCTTCCTTAGATCCACCAAAACTAGATATAACTTGTTTCAAATCAGCGATACTTGCTCTCAATTCAAGATCATCCACTGCATGTTCATATGGATTTGTAAAACTTGCACGAAAACTACGATTTGCATTTTCCTGACTTAAAAGTCCTCTTAAAATTTTTCGTTTAGCATCTACATCACCGGTAGGTTCTACTCCACGAATTTTTAGCTCATAAGTCAATTCATTTGTTTTCAAGTGATTAGAATTCATGTTGGACTTGGAAATCTGCTCAATTTAAAATTAACGATAATAGATAAAGCTGGTACTTATGGAATACTCAAAAATAGTAAGCGATACGATAGCAAAGATAACGTACAATATATAGGCAATACGATAGAGATATAGGCAATTTGGGGCTACGATATAGATAATACGGTACGATATAGGCAATACAATAGAGATATAGGCAATTTGGCTATACGATAAAAAGCAATACGGTACGATATAGGCAATTCAATAAGATATAGGCAACTCAATAACGATATAGGCAGTAAGAATCACAAAATATCAAAGATAGATTATATATAAATATAAATAAATATATACCAAGTTCTTTTGGATCAGATTTGTAAATGTTCTTTCAACAAAAAAATTTATTATGTCTTCCACCAAGCTAGACAAGATACGAAAAAGAGAGAAAAAGAACAGTCAAGTTTTCGAGCCCCACGTTTGCGCGTCAATTGTGCAACACCCCTTACTTTTGAACCCCAGATTTTAAATTATATGATTCAAATTTAACAAGGTGAAATCACTTTGCCGATAGGCTGCTCAGATGGATACGGTTAGGCCGTGAGTAAGGTTCAATTAATGACTTTTCCTAGTTAATCAAATTTGGCCACTAAAAAAATTATACATTAATTAACTTGACTAGTTCAAGAGTTGGGCGCCAGACTTGCTAAAGACAAAAGTCAAAGATAAATAAAATTAAATAAATGTTACCTAGCTTGTATGGGAAGGCAAATAAATATGCAATAAATCAACTTAACAAATTTATTCCAGTTGGAATTCTGAACAAGATAATTTTTTTTTTACAAATACTAGAAAAGTATTTAACTCTCTTAAAAAAATGGAAAAATTACATAAAAGAACCAGTGATTTTGACTCTGATCAAAATTCGAACATTTACACCTATGATTCCTCCAGTTGTTGGTCACGAATATACCTTCGGAGATCTTGAACGAGATAGAGGAAGGCTAGTTTCTTGAAGCTGGTCCCAGCGGTTCTAGGAGGAACTTGGTTTCAGCGGTTACGATTAAGATGGTCGTGGGTGGTTCTATAGTTGGTTTTAGACCCCCTTATCGGCGTGAATTGAGTTGATCTTCACGGACCAGGGCTGATATTGATGTGCTGTAAGACCTCCCAGGCTACTAGTCCTTCCGTCTCCGTAGATGGGTTCCTCCGTGGTATATATCATGCGAAGAAGATGATAGGAATCAAAATATGTACAAAAGGGGAGAACGAAGGATATCGTTTGAATCTGAAGTTTTATGTTTCATATTTTAATCGAGAGTCAAAAGATAGATGCAAATGATGGCATACAATAAAAATCTCAATCTATATAAAAGACGAGAAGGTTACAGTGAAAGAACAAAGATAATAAATAGCAATTCAATCTGCTATTCTGAGTTAAATTTATAAGTTAATTTTAATAATTTAAAAATATATTAAAATGAACAAAATTTAAAACCAAACAAAACAAACCTCACCCAAAACGTTATGTTCAAATTCAGTTAAGTTTTGAAACAAGTAAATTTTGATAAGGTGATTTATGTACCAGAAGGGTAAAAAATTCTAATAAGGAAAGGTATTCCAAAGAAATATAAAATTTCCTTGAAATTTTACTCAGAGAAAAAATATAGTATTTTAAAGCAAAATACTATAAAATTGCCAGAGGAAAAATCTACTATTTTAAAGCAAAATATTTAATGGTTGCCAGTACAAAAATATATTATTTGAAAGCAAATGCCAAAGGAAAATATAGCGTTATAACCAAAATACTCTAGTAGGCTACATAAAAAAATAGGGTTTCTGAACAACGATAATATCAGAGTAAAAGTATACTCTTCAGCCAAGATAAGAAGAGAGAGACACACGTCTTCAGTGAGCACGACTCTTTAGATAAAGATCAAGTGAAAAATTCTCTTATTAGAATTTCCAAAGATAAAAACTGAAGAGGAGACCAACGTCTTTCAGTGGGCACAACTCTTAGATAAAGATAATTTTGAAATAGGGCGGCAATTCCTTTCAAATCGATAAACAGGTAATTCTCAAAAATTGTGAATTCCCTGCTCTTGGCGACAAGGTAGTAACTGAAGTGAATTGACTCTGCAACGATCAAAATCAAATAAGCTACACTGGGAATTGAATGGAGTAATAGATATAAGAAATTTATTAAACGGAAATCAACTTTACGCTTGAGGCATATATTGAATCGAGTGTTCTGAGACCGTTAGCCAGAGGTACAACTCTCATAAGCAATTCTTCTCAAGAGAAAAGAAAATTACTCTCATAAACATATAGTTATGAAATAAAGAAAATTGCTTACCAGAGAGCCGTCCCATTAGTCACCCGAACAATCAAATACGCCCTTCACTTCAATTGAATCCTTGAACAAACCCTGGTGTGTGAGGTACATAAGCTCTAGTCCATTCAAATTACCAATTAACTGGTACCTAAAAATGCAAAGCGTAGAACTGATTTCCAATGAAAAAATCAGTTCCCAATATTCGAACAGATGTTACGTTAGCCACAATATGTACTATGAATGATTTGTCAAAATGGCCGAAATATCTATCTTTAACCTTCAAAATTACCATGCGGTATATCCAAGAATTCTAATATTACAAGCATAAGAAAAAACAAGAGAATGCTAATCAGCTACAACATTGATTAAAAGATAAAGAGAATAATATTACTCTAAACTCCAGCAGTGAGACTTATTTCATCTATAGATTGTACAAATCAAAGCCAACTCACTCAGTACATCTGCCTATCTCGACGTTCTATTCAAGAAAGAGAGCGATTATCCTTTCGGTTCGACGAAATCACAGTTCACCTGTTTTTCATTCTCGGTTTCTTTCCTATTTAAAAAACTTGGAAAAAACCAAACCTCGATAAACGCGATCGACACGAAAATGAAATGTCACGGTCACACTGTCAAAATACCATTTTCTAGGGACAATAATGAACGCACATTCTTCACGACCTGAGCGCAGTGACTACTGACCCGTACTACCGTAAAGATAACCGGAAAAGTTATGAGAAATTGGTTATGTGTAAGGACGTAACGAAAAATTCGTTACAACAATAAAAAGGTTTTGTTGCAAAAGGGTAAAATAAATAATAAAGTAAAAATAATGAAAATATATGATATAATAATGGCTTAGATGAATTTTGAATTGCAAAAAGAGAACGAAAATGATAAAATAATAATAATGAAAATGAATGACATGAACGTGGCTAATAAAAATTTTGAATTGGAAATACAGAACATGAATGAAAAAATAAGAGTAATGCAAATAAATGACATTCACAGAGCGAATAGAATTTTTGAAATGAAACAAAGAAATACAAACAATGAAATAACAATAATAATGTATAGTAAAATGTCAAATATATGAATAAAAGAGAAGTTGAATGAATATGACGATCAAAAACGAAAAAAGTTTGGATCTATAAAAAAGAAAATAGTTGGAAAAATTTATATGAAATTTCTATTGAAAATTTGTGAAATAAAATATAGGCTTGCAGTTACAAAACAAGCAAGATTCCATAGAAGGAGAGACAAATAATAAAAATGAAAATTTAGGGAATAATAAATTATAGGTTAACAAATTTAATAGGTAAGTTAGAGAATAAAAAATGAAAAAAGTTAAAAAAATAATTTGATAGATAGGTAGGATTTCAGAAACATTTGAATAAAATAAAATAAGATGAAAAACAAATGTAAAGAAAAAACATATCAATGAGAGAGAATATTGGAGGAAACAAAACAACGCATAAATATTTCAAGAAAGAAGACAATAATATTGAATAACAATAAAAATACTGAAAAACAGAAAAGTTGATAAAATTAGGGGTTTTAAAAGTAAAGTGAAAAACAATATAGAATATAAAGAAGGAAAAATATAGAGATGGATAATGAATAATGTGAATTTTGAAGAAAAATGAAAAGAAATGAAGATAAAAATATTTTGTGTATAAAATGAATGTATGTGAGAAATGAAAGTGGAAATGATAATAATAATAATACTAAAGAAGTATATTATAAGAAATATGATGATGATGATGATGATAAAGGTATAATAATAATACTGAAGAAGTATATTATAAGAAATATGAAAAAAGGTTAAGAATTATAAATGAATATAATGAGTTAAGGATGTATGAATAAAGAATAGCAAAAGAGTATATGCACAAAATGAAAGTAGATAAAATGAGAGATTCAAATAAATAAAATATACAATTCAATATGAATATAAAGAACAACTGAAGGAAGAGATAGGAAAAATAAGAAAACAATATAATTGAAAGCAGTACCAATAATGATAAAAATCTAATCGATAATTGAAAATAATATCAGTATAAAATATAAAATGAAAGTAGGATAATCATAAAATATAAAATGTCATATATGAAGATATCTTGAAAAGTTTTCTCTCTTGATCTGATGAGATGTCTGAAGTCAAGTTTTTCTGGAACAGAATAACATAGTACTAGTAGTTGTGAATAATAGTTATCGTTGAAGAACTTATTTTTCTTGAAATCCAGCATAGGTAGTTTTCTGAAAGTAGAAAAATAGTATTAGTTAAAGTAGATTCAATAAATGTAAATAAAGAAATTGATATTCAAAATTTTCTAACTAGTAGAAAATTATTGAATATAAATTTAGGAATGTTGTTATGTTATGAAAAACCAGATATATATTTTAAAACGGAAAAACCCACAAAAAGAATAATTATTTAATAGCTATTAGTTTCAAGAGATTGTTTTTACATAATTTTTGAAATTCTATTTCCCTTATGAAGCCTCTGTATAATATGAATAGATAAAAATATACAAATACTATAACACAATCAATTCCATACACTGTCATAATGATTACAACCCATAATTGTTCAAAAGACAACAAAAAGATCTAGATTTACAAAATCATCCTGAATAAAATGTGATCAGCGAAATTATAAGCTTGAAACATACAGTATATGAAATTGTATCTAACTAAAAGTAGCCTATGGGAGAACAACAAACTTCTTGATGACAATAGCCAATCAGGTAACAGTATGGTGAAATGTAAGATTTGAAATCATGAGAAAATAAGAACCGAAAAGTGTCAGAGACAATTATCACTGAAAATTGTACATAGTTTATAAGAAAGGAAAAATAGTTCCATTTATAAGTTTTGACGAATAACCCCAAACAGTGAAAAGGTGACAATATAGTGCGCGAATTCAAAAATTCAAATCAGAGGGAATGAGGAAAAATGGTATCCAGGAGACGGAGAAAACAAAGCCACAGGAGATTGAAAATAATTTGAAAACGAATGCCATGTTTTGTTTGGTAGGAAAGAAAAATCCAATAACTTTAATATTATAAGCAGAAGACCAACATTACCTTGTTTGTACACCATATACAAATGTTCCAAAGCTGATTTCTGGATTTGTATGGTTCCTTCTTTTTGGTATTGGAGTTCCTGAGAGCATTGGATTGGAAGGGAATCCAAATTCTGGGTGTATATTGAACAGCGACAATTCCAGCGTCAGGTGAAAACTTTCCTAGTGCACATCACTAACTGAGCAACTCCACTAATAACTCATATCCCACCAGAAGAACTTTATTTCATTTGATTTTGAACTATTAAAGAAATGTTCACTGTCAAGGTAAAAGTGAGGTTGTGTCTATTTATCCATGACCTGTTTCTCATGATTATCCATGAAAATTTGTAGATTACCATAGAATGAGTTATCTATCGTAGGCCAGGTTAATTTAAATTTTCCTGAATAAAGGAAATCATTGCTTTTCGATACTTTGTCGTTTGTTTTCCACAATGATCAACAATCATACTTATAAACATTGAATAGATTGAAATTTGACATCAAGCAGTGGTTAGTGGCTCAATTGCCTGAACCGGCTATCTGAGACAAGAGGCGTACCAACTGAGTTTAGCTGTGGTAAGAAAAGTGATAACAATTGGCAGCAACGTGACGAGAGAACAGTGACGTTAGCTAGCAATTATTATTACATCATATTACATCATTATACAGGGCAAAAATAATTATCAATCACACATATCATCTATCAATTTATATATCAGTTAACATTCCCAAATTGGGACAAAAATAAATTAATTATTTCACATCACATAACAATTTAGCGCCCAACGCGGTGCAATCAAATATTTGTTGGAATAATAACTCACAAAAATAAATAAATCAAACAACAATTTATTATTATTATTGTTATTATATTACAATATATATATATATATATATATATATATATTATATATATATATATATATATATATATAAATATCCAGTTGTGTGTATATATATATATATATATATATATATATATATAACACCCTAACATCCGACCTAAGAACACTGGGAGCCTACTTCCGCAAGTGGAGATTGAAACCCAACCCCACAAAGACAGAAAGGTCTTGATTCCACCTGTGCAACAAACACGCTGATAGGGTTCACTTCGAAGACAACCTTCTCCACCACAACCCGCACCCAAAATACCTCGGAATTACCCTCGACAGAACACTATCCTACAGAAGGCACCTAGAAAACACTGCTGCTAAACTGCGAACAAGAAATAACATCCTACACAAACTCTGTGGAACTTCATGGGGATCTTCTGCCTACACCTTACGCACTTCGGCAATAGGACTAGTCTACCCAACTTCAGAATATGGCGCTCCGGTCTGGCTCAACAGCGCACACACGCACTAAGTTGACGTACAGCTAAACGTAACAATGAGGACCATTAGCGGCACACCAAAATCTACCCCAACCTCATGGCTGCCAGTCCTGAGCCACATACCACCGCCTGACCTCCGACGCAAATCTGCTCTCGTCCGAGAATTCAACAGAATCCAAGACAACCCCCAGCTACCCATAAATCGTGACCCAGCCGACCTAGACAGAACAAGACTGCGCTCCAGAAGACCTTCCATGAGAACTCCCAGGGAACTGCGGACATCCGATTTCAACCCTGCAGACCTCTGGGAACAGGAATGGAGAGAAGCCTGCCCAGCCCAATGCCAGAATCTACCATGCATAAGCTAAAAGCCACCTGCTCAGGAACAGCCCCATCAAAATATGGTCATCTATAAACAGAATACGCACCGGACACGGAAGGTGCGCAGACTCGCTCCACAAGTGGGACAAAACACCATCTGCAAGATGTGACTGCGGAGCGGACAGACAAACCGTTCACCACATCATCACCGAATGCCAGAACAGGGCCTACGGAGGTGACTTCAATGACTTCCTGATGGCGACCAACGAAGCGATCGAGTACATTTGCCAACTAGATGTTAGCCTATGAGCAATAATATGTTTTGTATTTCTTTTTGTTGTATACATGTGCTACTGTACCATACGATAAATAAATAAATAAAAATATATATATATATATATATATATATATATATATATATATATATATATACAGTGGCCGCCAAAAACTTGGAACCATATAGGAAATTTTTTTATTAGTAGTTTCTCAGAAAATTTCTTTTTTTATAAAAGTTGGTGCATTTGATTTGACTAAATACTCGCATAGCCGTTATTATCAGTGGCGTGCGGTTGAGTGGGAATCAGCCGACATTCTAAATTCACTATGGAGTAAAGTGACATTACTAAGGAAAATATCGAAAAAATTTATTAAAAAGAGTTTTTTGCAATTGAAAGATATTTTCAGATATCCAGTTTAGTCTACTAATGAATAATTTCAATAATTGCTTAATGAGTTGGCCTCATGGAGAAATCAACTCATTAAGCAGTTATTGAAGTTAGTAATTGGTGGACTAAACTGGATAACTGTGAAAATCTTTTAACTGCAAATATCTTTTACTATACAGGGTGGGGCACCCCATACGACACGGTCCCTGTAAACCAAACCATTAATTTTTTCGGGAATTTCTCCATTTTATTATACGTATATTTATTGAAGCTGCAAAAAGAAATTATTTTGCAGTCTACAGGGTGGCTCAAGAAAGTGTAAATGGAATACCCTGTATTACGTTACACTTTTGAATAGGTCAGGTAAAAATAATATGATTTCATGGAAGGTACCATGTACCTAACTATAACCGTTCTCGAGTTACTGATTTTTTTATGAAAATGCTAGGTACAATTGGAAACTAAATAACATCGAATCGAAATGTATAGAAATCATCCCTTCGAATTCTGACCATGCATGGAAGAGGTTTTGGGCTATTGATTTCGATAAAACCCGTTCCTCAATATCATACAGAATGTTCAAAAATCATTCATCCATTTTGTTGTCAAACCTCAGCTCAGGCAGTGTTTTTTTTATTTTTTCCTTCGAAATTGAAAAATGATTTGTTTGGGGCGAATATTCGTCTCATACAAATAATTTCTCATGTCTGAGAGCTGGCTGCAGAAAACCTGGCCGATTGCGTAACAGAATGGAATGTTTTCACAAGCATTTATTCAATTTCACATTATATGTATGTTTAGTTCAAATCTTGAAAGTGAATTTTAACCTGCTTTTAGTTGTCCGAATAACGTGAAATTTGGCGCGTGTTCATAATTCCGGTGACAATGCATTATGGAATTTTTGCCAAAAAAAATGGCGGCTTCAATATGACGAACAAGTTTTGTGATTATAAGTCGATTCTATTCAGATTCAGTATGTGGAAAGTAATTCCAAGATGTTATTCCATTGGTATGATCGCAGAACAAAAAATGTTCCGGAGAGAGGGCATACAAAACTTGTGAACAAATTCTGCCCAGGCACTAAATTATTTTTCTTATGGTCTCTGTGAGTGCTCATATTTTTATGAAAAGTATCGGAAGAAATTTAAAGGCAAGCTTTCATACAAGTGCACTGAAAAGATAGCAATAATTTCTTTAATTGTTTGACCTAGGTTATTCTGTGAATAACAGATTCTAAATATTGCCCCGCAAGAACAGATTCAGAAGATTGCCGCGAATATAAAATCTTCTGAATCTGTTACTCACAGAATAAACTAGGTCAAACGAATCAAGAAATTATTTTTCCTTTGTGGTGCATTTGTATGATAGCTTGTCTTAATTTTTTTCTCAATCATTTGTATTTAATTATTTCAAGACATTCATGAAATTGGTCATTCTATTGAATTCTGACAAGAATTGATGATCTATGACCCCAAAAAATCCACATACCAATTTTGAATGGAATCCGACCATGATAACAAAACACGTCGTCTTGAAGATGGAGTTCGAAAATAAAGTGTATTTCCTGGGGACATCCAGTGGTGCATTTCCCCAAGCATCTCCTAGAATTTCTTATAACAAAAGATCAATTTTTTTTTGGAAAGTTAAATGATTTTAGTTTGAATTGAAAATCAAGCGCAAGATATTATTCAATGCAATGAAAATGAAATAAAACGGAGAAAGTTTCCATATCTCACAATTTCCTTTGTGCCTTTGAATTCCCTACATCTTCCAAGATTATTGCAGATATAAACCCAATGTTTCGAACTTCATGAAATGAATAACATATATTATAAATGTCCAATTGAATTAATGACAAAAAATCCAGAGGGAGAATCATTCAAACTTTACATCAAATTTTTTTTAAAATTATGTCAATGTGCTTCACAAGCAAATCACGTAACTCCACATTTGGTCGAAATTGACATTTCAATGCCATCTTCTGCAGAAAAACAGTGCTTTCCTGTGTAGAAATCCGCGAAGCTCCCAAAAATTCACTGACTCCTCAGTTATTCTACAAGAAAATCATGTATCTCCAATCGTTTCATTGAGAACTTTGCAAATCACGTATCTCCGCAAGACGCCATGAGCTCTTGAGAGCGTGGTAGTGTTTGAGCAATATTTGATGATGATATTTTTCTATAAACAGGTAGTTTGCAGCACTTCTGTTTAGGAGTGAATATAGGAGTTACGCACTTTGCTCTTTTATTGTTTTTAACTCTACTCAACTTATCAACATGGTATAAAATAAGTGATATAATACCAATGATTATATTCACGAATTGCAATCCCGAGAAACCGGCCAGCTGGTATTGATATCTGAAGCTAAGCAAGTTTGGGCGCGGTCAGTACTTGGATGGTGTAGTAGCATATTCACAGCTGCAGGCACCATATCAATGAGCACGAGATATAGCGATAGATATAACGTCCTTCAGAGGGGACGTTAGGATGGCAGTTCCGAGTTCATGGATATTGAGCTCATCACACAGTCCTACCTCTGATTGGAAACCAGAGGATGCCGCAAAAATTCCGGTTGGGGGGGAGTATGCTCATCGGCATCGGTGTTCATCCTGATCGCAGAAATAGGCCGACATTGAAAAAAGAAATAAAAAAATCAATCCCGTTGCATTGAGATTGCAATGAATCGATAGCCAGTTTTATATCCACCGAGAAAGAAATTCAAAACTGAGAAATTTGAACATCTTCAAATTTTGAAACGGAGTCTGCTACTGGATTTTTATTCATCCACAATAACTTCCCCCATTATTAATTATTACATTGCTGAGTTCTCACTATCACCTTTGATAAAGTTTCCATTCGGAGGAATTTCCATTTCACGTTAATATTCATTGTTAGTTTGAAGTTCCTACTATTATTTTCAATAAAGATTCTATTCAATCTTTTGATTTATTCGTTGCTTAGCAATAATAAAAACTCTCGGAAATGAACGTTACTCCATCTTGAATTTTCGGCAATTACTGTAACTCCCTTGATAAAGTAATTTCAGAAAATTTACTAATATTTATAACTGCACAATGTATCATATATAATTAATTTGAATTTCATTGTTGGATATTACTCACTTAAAAAACTTTTTTGTGCTTCCTGTTAAATCGCTGATTGTGAAGTTAGATGGATATGCTATTTGTGTATTTCAGGTTCTTGAGAAATAATACTAGATTTCAAGCTATATATGTCATCAGTCCAATTATAGAATTCTTCATGCATTGAAAGGAGCTTACGGGTTTGTTATATCAACAAATGGAAGTTGCATAATTACAAGAAATGGTGAAAATGTAATTAACAAGAATCAGGATGTGGAAGTATCTCTGAGAGAAATAGCTTTGAATAGCGGTATATAACACCCATCACCATGTAAAAATTTTGATAATACATTATTTCAGACCCTACAAAGTGAGAAAAGTCCAACATTCGTGTATTATAGTCTACACTGAAAGTATTTTGTTGAAGATACCTAGACATTTTTAGCAGGATGGTGAAATTTGCGATACAATTTTATCGCGACCAATAAAATGATGGATGATTGAACAGCCATATCCATTACCAATGGCGACATGAAAATGCTTATTTATGTAGAGCAACGCAACTAACTTCCAAGATACATGCAGCATTGATATCTGTTGGTAATTAGGATACTAATATCAATGGTCTCTACATTTTCACATTATTCTCTTGACGGAAGAATTGTACCTCGAGGTCTCATAAGGAATTCTTGGTATTTTTGGGAGGTTTACCCCAGGATGTCCTCGGATATTTGAATACTTCTAACATGATGGAACACCTCCGCACGGCAGAATAATTTGGGAAAAATTCCTTGACTATGAATAGGAAACACGGGCCCCTATTATATGGCCACCCAGTTCTCCTGGTCCCGCTCTTTCCGATCATCCTACGGGGTTCGACTTTTGAGAATGAGAAACAGTTGCAAAATTCAATCAGGCTTGCATGTTCCCTGAATGTTTCAAAATAGCCACAAACATACAATTGCCAGAACAATTATATTATAAATAAAAAACTTGAAACACGCTTACAAAGCACTATGGACTTAAAAGTTGAAAATAATAAGAAAAAGTCAATGAGCAAATGAATTCCTCTTATTTAAAAAAAAATTGTTATCTTAATATCATTATGAAAATAAGTAAAGAGCACCCTTAACAGATGAAATTTTTTATCAATGACTTTATTCTTATAGTACGGGAGGTAGCGTTGCATCTGAAGAAGTCTTTTATACCGGCTGAAAATCATGAGGAGGATAGTTTTCCACTATCACAAGTAATTTCATATCGAGCCAACAATTAAGGGGTGATTTTTGAGATCATTTGAAACAGAAATAATAGTCAGCTGTTTTGAAGAGGGTGGGTTATACGTCAATCATGGGTCTCAACTATGTCAAAAATGTTGGAGTATGAATTTTACATTTCAAAAATGACCCTACACTTTTTGTTGATTTCAGATTTTTTGTGATGCAACTTTGGTGCGCTTTATTATTCAAATAAATGGATGGTTGGAACATTGTTGAATATGTTATTTGTAGGAAATGTTATACTCTACAACTCGTAATCAATCAAATTTTCCTGGATATCAATATATTTTGAGTTATTTTGAGGAACAGTCACAGCAGAAAGTTTGCATAACTCATGTTAAATTATTATAATACTTATTAAAATTGAAATAGAGTTATTTTATTTTTAACAACAATAAAATGAATGTTTAGGGGTGTTAACACCGTCAGTTTACCTGTCAGAGTGATTATACAACCCTTACATATACTGAGCGTGTAGCATGTTCAAGCTGCTGACTGACTGTCTTGCCACCGCTGTATAAGCAGCTGACGATTATTTTTATCATTCAAAAAGTATAAACATTCAGCTGTTAAAATTTCATACGGCATAAAATGACTCTACACTCTAACATTTTTGACATAGTTGAGACACGTGACTGGCGTACAACCAACCCTCTTCGAAACAGCTGACGATTATTTCTCTGTTCTAAATGATCTCAAATATCACCCGATAAATTTTGGCACGGTATGAAATCACTTTTTGTGCTAGGTTTTTTTGCAGCTTTCATCTGTTGTCACCTGTAGCTCCTCCGCGGGTACGGCGGCTGACGGTCACTTTGATGACTATTGAATATTATTCAAGTATTTAAAATAAAATTCATTCGGTTTAAAATTCCTCGCAAAAATGTTACGCTAGGTTAAAAATCATAATAGTACGGGACACTAATATAATTTTTTACTTTCAAGTCTATATTGCTATATAAGCGTGTTTTTTTAATTATTCTAAACTATGATTTCATTTTTAACTTTCAAGTTCATATTGCTACAAAAGACTAGAACAGACTATATACAAAATTTTGGTGAATGTGCTGAGACCAACCTGCACATTCACCATGTCTTTGTGATTTGATTATTTTTTTCTGATGATCCAGGTCATAGATATAAAATTATTGTATTGTAATAGGTTTTAATTACGTGTGCAAAATTTCAAATGATTTGGTCGGGAAGTGGGTGAAAATTGATTTTAAAGATTCCGTTACTTACGTACATACAGGTGAAGCTAATAAAAGCGTTTCAAAAATGTGTTTGACGAATGGGGGACATCAATTCAAATACATCATTGAACGTCGCATCGTGTGCATCGTATACTGTATACATGAGAAATATATTTTTTGGTTCTTTGATATAAAAAATATTATGTAGACCTCGAATGTCATTACTTATTTTTGAACTTCAATGTAGATTTCATAGTAATACTACCCAATGCGAAAGTCACTACCTCAACGATTACAGAAGATACGGGGGTGCTTCCTTAAGAAGTGAGACGAATTTGGACTGATTTTTTCCAAGAAAAGGAGTGAGGAGGTTGTTCTGATCACGAAGAGATTCTCAGCATATCTTCCTTCAATATTTTTCGATAATTTCTCTATCCAGTCTTTGATATATTCATCGGTCCTACAAATTCCATCCATTTGACGTTTCGCCACCCATTTCGGAGCCATTTTCATAAAAACGAGAAGTTGGAAAATTATGAGTTCACACTGAGGTTCCAATCTGCTTACGGCTCTGGTGAAGTCACATAGGAAAATAACAAAGTGATTTCACACTGATGCCTCAATCAAACACCGTACCGAAAAAGGTTACAGAACAGATTTCGAGCACATCAAATTCATTGCTACTGAGAAAAAAGCACGAACGAGAGTCATCCGTGAAGCACTTGAGATCGAAAAGTGTTCAAATTGTCTCAATATACGTGATGAGGTACGCAGACTACTCGATACTTGGGAACCCTGAACCAAATCCCACATACAGTTGCGCTTCATACACTTCACTCTCGATAAAGACTGCACAACCACCTTGGATTATCAGTCCTTTCTAACGAATAGCTAGATTTAGGCATAATATTTTTTTCTTTACCATAAATAAAGATGATTAATTTTTGTTTTTTTTAAAATGACCAAAATGGGAGCCAAAAGTAAAAATACTTAAATTGCGAGACGCGGTTCAATCTGGAGTTTCCATACTCAACATAATAATATTATTTTTACCATGAAAAAGGAAATTGTGGCATAATGGACATATTTTAGTTAAAGAAAAAAAGCATCCTCCAGCGAGACTCGAACTCGCAACCCTAAGCTTGCCGGACTTATGCTCTACCAATTGAGCTATGAAGGCTATGCGAAATCGACACACACTCGTGAACACTTTACTTCCTTCAATTTAATGCGATGTTGGGAAATGAAATAGAAAAATCAAACGTACTTATCAGTGGCCGTCGAGACCCGGTACCTATCCACCCAAACATCATCGTCAAAGTGACGATTTCAGTAGAAGATCCAGGAAGATAAGATTTTAGCCAAATATAAGTTGTGAAGTGGGAAATTGTTGTCCGTGAGAAATTATGAAAAAGGAAATTGTGGCATAATGGACATATTTTAAATTAAAGAAAGAAAGCATCATCCAGCGAGACTCGAACTCGCAACCCTAAGCTTGCCGGACTTATGCTCTACCAATTGAGCTATGGAGGCTATGCGAAATCGATACACACTCGTGAACACTTTACGTCCTTCAATTTAATGCGATGTTGGGAAATGAAATAGAAAATCAAACGTACTTATCAGTGGCCGTCGAGACCCGGTACCTATTCACCCAAACATCATCGTCGAAGTGACGATTTCAGTAGAAGATCCAGGAAGATGATCTCCAACCACTGATAAGATTTTAGCCAAATATAAGTTGTGAAGTGGGGAATTGTTGTCCGTGAGAAATTATGAAAAAGGAAATTGTGGCATAATGGACATATTTTAAATTAAAGAAAAAAAGCATCCTCCAGCGAGACTCGAACTCGCATCCCTAAGCTTGCCGGACTTATGCTCTACCAATTGAGCTATGGAGGCTATGCGAAATCGACACACACTCGTGAAAACTTTACTTCCTTCAATTTAATGCGATGTTGGGAAATGAAATAGAAAAATCAAACGTACTTATCAGTGGCCGTCGAGACCCGATAGCTATTCACCCAAACATCATCGTCGAAGTGACGATTTCAGTAGAAGATCCAGGAAGATGATCTTCAACCACTGATAAGATTTTAGCCAAATATAAGTTGTGAAGTGGGGAATTGTTGTCCGTGAGAAATTATGAAAAAGGAAATTGTGGCATAATGGACATATTTTAAATTAAAGAAAAAAAGCATCCTCCAGCGAGACTCGAACTCGCAACCCTAAGCTTGCCGGACTTATGCTCTACCAATTGAGCTATGAAGGCTATGCGAAATCGACACACACTCGTGAACACTTTACTTCCTTCAATTTAATGCGATGTTGGGAAATGAAATAGAAAAATCAAACGTACTTATCAGTGGCCGTCGAGACCCGGTACCTATTCACCCAAACATCATCGTCAAAGTGACGATTTCAGTAGAAGATCCAGGAAGATGATCTCCAACCACTGATAAGATTCCAAAGACTGATAAGAGAAATCGTCACTTCAACGATGATGTTTGGGTGAATAGGTACCGGGTCTCGACGGCCACTGATAAGTACGTTTGATTTTTCTATTTCATTTCCCAACATCGCATTAAATTGAAGGAAGTAAAGTGTTCACGAGTGTGTATCGATTTCGCATAGCTTTCATAGCTCAATTGGTAGAGCATGAGTCCGGCAAGCTTAGGGTTGCGAGTTCGAGTCTCGCTGGAGGATGCTTTTTTTCTTTAATTTAAAATATGTCCATTATGTCACAATTTCCTTTTTCATAATTTCTCACGGACAACAATTCCCCACTTTACAAATTATTTTTACCTTTAGGCACTGGGCATATGCAGCCAGTATCACTGATTCTATAAAATGATATACAAGAGATACAAGTACAATAAGGACACGTAGACAAGGTAACTCACTTCACGCTCAGGGGTCGTTCAGGGCGACTTTTACTGAACAGTAGAGGTATACCACGGATAGGGGGAATAATACATTAGGATAATTAAACAAAGGTTGACCGAGGTGTGCTCATTACTTCAAGCCAGATGACTTAACGAAATTAACGATGGTGGCATATACATCTTTTCTATTCAGAGATAGCAGGTATCAGTGTTCATGTGTTGTTCTGTCAGGGTCTACTATCACTATTATATTCGAGTGTAACCCGGAGGCTCTTACTCTTTCAACATAAAAACAAGTGGGCTACAGCCATTCACGAAATTTGAATTTTGATTGGACAAGGACTAAAGAAGAATCTCCAGTCATTGCCATGGTGGTGATTCTCAAAAATAGCCGAGAAATAATTTTGATCTGAAAGTTTTGAAAATATTAATTTCTAGAGAGGATGCAGCTTCACTACCCTGTATGGATTAATAAATAGCCCATCACCCAGAGAGCGCCTGGGACGTTTAAAACGCGAAGGGTCGTCAATATTGTAATCAGTTGCTTCCCCACAAGAGGATTCTCGTGGGCTATTGCAAATCAAATACTCTCTGATTGCGTTCTCTAATGATACTTCTGATGGAAGGCAGATTTAAGTCCTCAGTATCCGTTCGTTCCGCACGTACCACGGAGCGTTCAGTTATCATACGCAGAACTTTCATTTGCGCCCGT
Organism: Gonioctena quinquepunctata; assembly: GCA_018342105.1. NCBI lineage: Eukaryota > Metazoa > Arthropoda > Insecta > Coleoptera > Chrysomelidae > Gonioctena > Gonioctena quinquepunctata. The sequence goes on along the minus strand of JAFIRS010000327.1, from coordinate 788,219 downwards.
TCCAGGACGCAAATGCTCGTTCTGCAGGTCTGGCCCTAAGCGGCTGAGGCATACAAAATGACAGGTCTGAAAACCATTTTGTAGATCATAACTTTATTTTCAGGGAAAGTTTACTTTTCCTGTTTACTAACGGATAGAGTGATGCGATTTTCTTATGTATTTTATTTTTATCAATTTAACGTGTGGCCTCCAGGTGAGTCGGCGATCCAATGTAACCTGAGGAAACTTTGACCTGCTCCAACCAATTATCTCCTTCCAGAGACAGCCACTCCTCTCTGGGTTGTTTCTCTTGCGACCCATCGAAATAGCCTGGTTTTGTCAGGATTCACCCTTATTTTCCACCCCAGATACCACTGCTGGAGATCGTCTAAAGCATTCTGCAAATAGACGACACCCATCAGATGGTCGGCTGAAGAAGAAAGTAAGGCCGTATCATCAGCGTAAAGGAAATCTTCACGTGTTCACCCTGGGTATGTCTGACGTTAAGGGCGTAGAGCATAGGAGACAATATTGCCCCTGAGGAACGCGGCCTCAATTGCTTCTCGAATCCGAGAGACAATTGTCGACCTTGACTTGGAATGTCCTACCCATGAGAAATGATTTTAGCCACTTCACCAGACCCAGAGGCAAGTGGAAGTCTATCAATTTTGAAGCAAGCCTTCATGCCATACTCTATCGAACGCTTTACTGATGTCAGAAGTATAACATGGGCGCTGTTGTTGGTATTTAATGAATTTATGGTATCTTCCACCAGCCTCAGAACCTGAAGCTCGGTGGAGTGAGCTCGGCAAAGCCGAACTGCTCATTCGGTAGGACATTTCTGTCATCCACTTCATCGTCGAGCCTTTCCAGGACGATTTTCAGCCAACTTAGCTGAACTGCAAAGCAGACTGATTGACGATAATTTTGTGGGGAAAGGGCGGATTTTGTCCTTCCTTCGAATCATCACCACGATGGCATGCTTCCACCTTCGAGGAAATCTTTAAGGCGCATCGAATTGTTTATTATGTTCAACAATGACTGCAACTGGTTATCCGGAAAATACTTAATCATTCGATTAGTAATACTGTCATAACCAGGCGCTTTTCTAGGATTTAATCCTCTAATGTGCGCCTTAAGTTCATCCAGCGAAGCCGGACGAATGTCATCCGATTTGGCTCTCTCAAGGTGCGACGAACCCTATCTTCTAACAAAATTCCCGATCCAGATCATCGTCTGATGCTCGTTCAGCCTAAATTGCCTTTCCATCGAATCTGCAAATGCTCGAGCTTTAGACTCAGAGTCATAGCACATTCCGCCCTCACCGTGAATAGGGGAAGATCGGTTTTTAGTCTTCAAATTTTTACTAAGCTTCCATTATTGATTGTTGTTTTCTAGTTTTTGAAGTATATTGCCAAATCTTTCCTGCCTAAATTCCGTTATACTTTCTCTTACCTCCATATTCAACTGATTAGCCCGGATTCTGTCCGCATGAAACAAACTCCTTTGAAAGGCTCTTTTCGCCCTATTTCTTTCACGTATTAGATTTTTAAGCCTTTGCGGGAATTCATCATCGTATTTGGGAGCTTGTTCTGCGGGAGCAATCCATCAAGGCATTTTAATGGTGAGTTCGTACCGCGCTACGGCCTCATCCAACTCAAGTGGAGAATTCATTCTCTCAGGAGCGCAATATGCAGTCTCCAGGAGTGAACTGAACATCTCCCAGTTTACTCTCGTACACAGACGATCTGTCTGGGGCGGTGGATCACCTCCAAGCGTCAAAATAACCGGGTTGTGATCAGAGCTCAACTCGGCGAGAACGTGCATGTCCCAGTTCCAGGGGATATTCCTGGCCAGGGCAATGTCAAGCACATCAGGTCTACCGTTACCGGCACCAAAAACGTCGGCTCACCTGGAGCCAACACCTGGTATTCATACCTGTCACTGTGTTGCCACAGTCGCCTACCATTCGTGTTGGTAACACGGCTCCACTGCACGTGCTTAGCGTTCAGATCACCTGCAACAATAACGGGTTGATCTGTTTCCATTAGAAGCACATCGAGGCTTCAGGGAGTATTCTATTGTTCGGAGGGTTATAGGCACTGATTAAACGAATAGGACCACTCCTCGTGTTGAAAACAATACCTACTGATTCTATACCATGGGTATATCATTGAAATGCCGAGCTGCACGTGCGAATGACAGCGTTTCACCAAAATGGCAACACCGCCACCCGGACGCCCAATCTCGGTCATTTCTAAGCATTTTGTAGTTAGGAAATCTAACAGGTTGTCATTAGACGAGTCTCTTGCAGAAAAGCAACATCAATGTTGTTCTCTACAAGAAACTCTATAAACTCGAGTCTGTTCTGGAGAAGACCGTTACAATTCCAACTCACCGCTTTGATGAAATTCGGAAGCTGCCTTTCACCCATTAGTTGGGATTAAAACCGATTGAGAATTTTGCAGCAGCTTCTGCGAACTGTGCAAACAGCATCCTCATTTGATCCAAAGTGGAAAGAATGTCTTTGGGACTTGAGCTGATTGAGCAGGGGGGGCGCCCTGGGCAGCCGCCGCATATGACACCCCCGCTTGTGTCTTTCCCAAATTACGGGAAATGCCTCTTCGTACTGATTTGAAGCAGGGTCTACCCTGCGCCTTAGCCGAGGACATTTGGTACATCCCCGATCATTTGCAGTGTGACCCCCCTTACAATTCGCACACTTGGCCGGTTCATCAGCGTTAGACTTTTGGCATTCCCTCGTAATATGATTCTTATCGCACTTTACACAAGCGGGAACGTGTACAGCAGTTGCTGACAGTGGCCGAATCTCTGAAGCGGTGGCATTGGCCTACAGAGGCCCTGGGTCTCGTGGCTCAGCTGTCACTTGAACGTTCAAAAATCTGTGACTTGGAGGATATGTTTTTGTTCTTTATCCAAGAGAACTAATACCATTGGCAGAGGTGGTTTTGATGAATTAAGTTTGCGCATACGGACCACTGAGACCGGGGCGAACCCTCTCAATCAGCTCGTTATGGATGTCGTTACAATCTAAGAATTCGGGGACTCCCCTGAAGACTACTCTCAATTTTTTATCATCAGGTAGACTATAGGTGTGAAAAGGAATACCTTGATTTTTAAAAAAATACTGGATATTTTTCTATAGTCTTCAGGAGAGTTCGAAAAATCTTGATTCCGTCAAATACATTCTTTGACAGTTTGTTCAATTTAATATTATTACTTTTGAATAAAGAATTAACAGTGACCCAATTTGTTTTTATCTCTCACTGTGATAGGAGGGACGTTTTGTCTTCTAATTGTATCTGGAGTCTGCTCTGTGGGTGAAGTATTTGTCGCGTTGGCATCATCCATATTCACGTCGTCGGCACTCTCTGTACAATTTTGAACTTGGCTGGTCCCTCCGCTAGAAGAGGCGCACTCGGATTCGGGTTCAGCCGCTGGACCATTTTTCGCCGGTTGGTGCATGTCACTGTCTGATGTGACATTTGTCAAACTTTGGAATCTATTTGAAGTTGAAACATTTATCGCAGTTTTTCTACTAGAGTCGATATATGCTACTGGTCTAAAGCTTCTACGATAGGGATAAGATGTCGAGGGTTGATTCTGCGTATCTTTGGTAGCCGGCGGGGGAAATTGTCCTTTCTGAGCCTTTTGTAGCAGGGACATCACCAGAACCTTCTGACTTTTCATTCGATTTCGCCGAAATTAGTGAACTTATTATTGGTATTTTCAATAAATCTTCACCTAGGGAAGACAACAATGCCCCTAGCACTCCAGGAGATCGGCCCTCGGCAGAGAACCGATCCCTGCAAGGACTGATTCCTTGCTCGCCAGATCGCAATTTCCAATTAGATTTCCATCCGATTTTTTGTCTTCAGGGAGGTTTTTCAACGTCGTGTCCAATATATATGGTGCAGGTGGGTTAGTTTTCTGTTCCAGGCCGGTACAAGACTGGTTTGGTTCAGGAAAACACGAATTTTCACACTTTACTGCGGAGCAAACTTTCTACCAAGTATGTTACTTCGCTATACAGGGTGAACTATGTGTTGTTCTATTACAACATAATTATAATCCAATCGAATGGCTAGAAATTTTGCATGAAAATAATATGTGTCGATACCTCAGCAAGGTTCATAGATGAGCCGAACCGGATCCGTTCTTCTGAAATGGTGGCCACAGAAAAAAATATTTGATAAACCTTTTTGAGTCCCACAACTTTGTATTGAAGAGTTTTTCTCTTTAATATACACAATAACACAAAATCGATATTACTCTTGATGTTTTTCAATAAATTCCCATTTTCTGTTTGCCGTGCATGTTGATGAGATGTAAGTTGACTGGTTGACAACAGTTCATCTCATTTCGACACAGATAATTCATCAGTCTTTTTCTTTCTAAAATAGAATATTGCGTGAGCAGCTAATCTGATAATCTGATTGGGCGCGCCATTGGATTATTTGTCATCGGCAATCTATTGAAATAGGTAGTTCTGATGTTTGATTTTGGCAATACATAGTCGTGTATTTTTTTTCATGTTGGTAACATCCATTGGTCGAACCCTAATGGACCGAAACGCAGCGAAAATACGAGATGTAATCCATAGATGAACTACTGAAAACAATTAAAAACAAATCAGGATCGTATTTGAAAGAAAACAAGTTGAGGGTGAAGAATGAAATGCATTGGGGATGAAAATACTTACACCCTCTTCTATTTTTTTGAATGAAGGAGTTACAACGAAGAGAAGGAAATAAGTCATATTGGTTTACCCTATATAATTTGAAGTCATCATTTCGTTGTCTCTGAAACACGCAACTTCCGCCTTATTCTACCAGATGTAGACTATTTTTAATATATATATATATATATATATATATATATTATGTATAAACAGCTCGTTGTTCCCTCCGGAAGAAAGTTCAGGCGGTATCGGTTGGAATTATGGCAAAATTTTTCATATATGGGGTGAGGAGGACATATTGCATTTATCAAGAGAGGGTAACGATTTCTGACCCGAAATTCATATATGTATTTATATACTATATATATATATATATATATATATATATATATATATATATATATATTTATATATTTTATATATATATATTTTCATCTGTAAAACAATCCGTTGTTTCCTCCGAGAGATATATGCATATGAAGTTTTGATAACTCAGTTATCTCCAGTTATATTGCCATTCATCGGAGGGTGGTAGTATGTTCTATTTTAAAATGCTTTAATTTAGTTTCACTTGTTAGTTAGTTCGTTTGTTAGTTTGGATCAAATCTTGCAAGTGAATTTTGACTGACTTCTAGCCCGAAAAATTTTTGAAATTTGGCAGGTATTCATAATTCCGTGACAATGCATTATGGAATTTTTGTTAGAGAAAAACAAAATTACGGCTCTAAGATGGCGGATGAGATTTGAAATTTATGGTCCGATTTGATTCTAACTTGGTATGTAGGATTTTAAGTCGGAGATAATGAATTTTTTTGTCAACATTCATTAATTCAAGATGGTGTCCCCAAGATGGCGGACGATTTTTGTGATTATGGTACGATTCGGTTCAAAATTGATATAGGGGTTTTCGGTTCGAGATATATTTGTCAAATTTCATGGATTCAGGATGCGGCCCCAATTTGGAGAACGGTTTTGTGATTATGGTCCTATTCGATTCGAGACTGATATGCGAGGGTTATCGGGGTCGGAGATTATTAATTTTTTGTCGATATTAATAAATTCAAGTTGGCGGCCCCAAGATGGAGGACGAGTTTTGTGATTATGGTCCGATTCGATTCAAAATTGGTATGTGGCGGATTTCGCGGTCAGAGATTTTGAATTTTTTGTAAAAATTTATGATTTCAAAATGTCGGCCACAAGATGGAGGACGACTTTTCTGATTATGGTCATATTTTATTCAAAATTGGTATGTAGGGTGTTCAGGTTGGGATTATGAATGTTTTGTCAAAAGATGGCGACTTGAGGATGGCAATCGAGTTTTGTGATTATGGTCAGATTCTATTCAAAATTGGGTCGGAGATCACGATTTCTTCCAGTTCAAAACTTACAGGAGATTTTGTAATAACGATGCTCTAATAGAAATTAACAGATTGAGGCGAACTAACTAGAAAGCAAAAAATAAAATAACTAATAAGAAACCTTTCTAAAGACAAGCTTTTATTCAAGCCGTGTATGAAATAAGTTTAAGTCATCGCTGACAATGATTTAATTATTTTTTGTTGAATTATTTGGTTTCAAAAAGCTTGTCGCACAAATTGTAATAAAATTCATACACACGACAAGTTGTTACTTACCAACCAATCATTGTCCAATAAAATTTATTGGTACCTACTTTATAAATGCTTTGTAAAATCAAATACTTTGACAAGTTCTTATTTACCAACCAATCACTGCCCAATCAAATCAATTGGTACCTATATTTCTATGAACACTTCGTGCGACAAAGCTTTTGAAACCAAATAATTAAACAAAAAATTATTAAATCATTGTCAGCTAATGACTTGAACTTTATTTTATAAGTTTAAGTATACGGCTTATATAGAAAATTGTCTTTGAAAAGGATTTTTCTTTATATAATTTTTAATCTCATTCAATAACAAATTTTGAATAAATTTCACAGTTTCACAAATCTGAAATAGTTTAACAAAAACCAGACCCTGCAAAATATAAATGCTTTCTCTGGCTTATGAGGTGCTGTATTTTTGCTTTCATCACAGGTGCCGTTCTCTTGAAATCATTTAGTCTAATAAAAGCAGCTTCTTGATTATTTGAAACTTCTTGGGCAGACCAAGTTGAAACGGAAAATTGAATAAATACACCACGCATGAAAATTTAATTTTGTAATATGTAATAGGTTTGAAGATTATTCAAGGATAACTTCAATTCTCTAACGATCAACATTTATGTTTTTTTTACATATATAATAATAATCATATTGCATCAACACTCATATTCAGACTTTCCAGAGAATTTCCAAAAATACTCATTTGCATGAATTCGTTAGAAATTAGTACATTTTGCTCATTTTCAAAAAAGCTATCGAGAAGAGTAGGTAATTAGAAACTACAAATTAGTCAAAATATGGGTGTGATAGTCAACAACGGGGATGAAGTTGGTCACATCTACAAATACACTGAGAAAAAATAAAATCTTGATTATTTTATTTTTCCTTTTCGTTTTTTTTACATGGATTTTATTCAGTTAGTGACGTGAATATACTATTATTTTCCAGTTTCAACTGGAGGTGAGAAAATTTGATCAACTTGATGAATAAGTTCGATTTGAGGACGTGGAATGGTGGTGAGGTTATTTAAAACAATCACAGACGCCACAAATGGCTTTGTACACCGTTATTGTTTAAAATGTCATTGTTATTGGCCTTTCTCATCTTTATTATAGCGCCATAATTTTCCAGGCCGTCAAAGTGGGTGAAATGGGGGGGTTTATATATTTTTAAAATACACAGATGCCGCAAATGGCTTTCTACAACTTTTGCACATAATTGAGTTTTATACCGGTGCCACGTTATGTTTGCCAGACTGGCAAATGAGGTGGAATGAGAATGCAGTTGTTTAGATATTTATTGAATAATGATACAGAATATTTAAAACAAATTGATGACCTAAATCGTTTGAGTCGGAATATATCAAATGGCTTCAACACAGAAGACCAATATCAAATGTGAATATTCTGGCATCCCATCAGAGACAGAGGAAAGATCGATAACAATTACATATTGAAAGCAGAAGGGTTTACAAAGCTTTTGTGGCCTTTGTGAATTTCAAAAATGTATCAACCACCGTTTTCACACCCCTGTGACGGCCTGGCAAATTCTGGAGTTTTATCAGTGATGAAGAGAAGATCAATATCAAAACATATAAAAAGCACGAAGGTGTACAGGGCCATTTGAAGTTTCTGTGAATTTTCAAAATATATCAAGCCCATCTTCCCCTTTGGCGGCCTGCAAACAACATCGGGCGCGTTTAGTACTTGAACCTAACAAGGAAGGTGCGCGTTAAAACGCCCTAACAACTGTAGCGTATTAGCTTATGTGCAGCTGCAGTCGTCTTAACAGAAGGAGCACGAGATGAGACGATAGATATGCCGTCCTCTGGAGGGGACGTTAAGATGGCGGTCCCGAGTCCATATATGTTGAGCTCGTTAAAGAACCTTACCTCTGAAATAACGGAGGATTAGGCCAAATTTCCGTTGGAGAGGAGTGTACTCACCGGCATCGGTGTTGAGCCTTGCTCGCAGAAATAGGCCGACGTTAAATAAAGCAATAAAAACATAGCAGAAAGATGTACAAAGCCATTTTCAAATTATATCCTTTGGCGGCGTGGCAAATTCTGGCGCCATATGGTGATGAGGAAACACTTTAACAATAACATATATGAAGCAGAAAAGTGTACAAAGCCATTTGGACTGTGAATTATTTGAAATAACTTCACCACCATTCAAATCGAACTTATTCATCGGTCTAATAAAAATTTCTCACTTTCAGTTGAAACTGGAAATCTCGGTATATTCACGCCCCTAACCAAATGAAAACCTCTGTGAAAAATCGGAAAAGGAGAAAATAAAATAATCGATATTTAATTTTTCTCAGTGTCCTTATGGATGTGGCTAACTTCACATCCATCATCATTACCCAGAAAACTATTAGGACTATTCCTATTCACAATATCAAAAATAAACGAATATAGTTTTCAATTAAAACAATAATGAGATTAACTGCTATGAGATCATATTAACTAAAATCACACAAATACAAAAAAAAAATATTTATCTTTTAAGTGTGTTCAAATGAAGGCTTGTTTCAATTTTTATATATATATATATATTTTTGATCCATACATTTCAGTGTTTTCGAGAATATACAGGGTGTTCCTTATTAACTAATTTCACCGATTTAAAATTATTCTCTTAAAATAAATTTTTGTTTAAAGTTACATAAATGGTTTTCGTAAGTAAGATGCAAATGAATGAATTTTATTTCTCATGCGAAAACCGTACGTCAAACGGAAAAATATCAATTTGCTCGTAAAGGAATGAGGATTTCTCTTCAAAATGATTCAGTATCCTGCATGAACGCCACTGGCAAGAATAAAAAATTATGTTGTACACCAGAAAATGCCTTTTGGAGCATAGAAGATGCGTACACGTTTCAAAAAAATATTTAGGGTCATACCAAAATTATTAAAAATTATTTTCTTAAAATAAAAGTTGAGACCTTTAGGACATATGTTCATATGAAGTTTTTTTCACAAAATGACCCAAAAATAACCTATTTAAATATTAGCATGTTATTGAGAGACACTCTGTTTATAAATTATTTTCTTCAAAAGTTAGCCAATATGCTTACTCAACAGTTTACATAGAGGAATACCAAGCATTCTGATAGGAAACATATCCGAATTTTAAATAGGTTCTGACCATAAATCACATAACTCAAATTGTTGAATTTTGAATAGAAATTAACTATATTTTACCCCTCAGATAACAATTTTCACTACATTTCAACCATGAATCAAAAATCAATCCACTACCTTGAAATGTTCAATGTTTGACGAAAAACTTATGAATTCCAACCACACAAACACCATACTCATTAACGAAATTGAACAAAATCCAGCCAAAAATCACCAAATCAGAAATATAACCTAAATTTCCTCGGAAGAAATAAACGCCATCCAGAACAGGAAAAACTGTATTTCACATATTTCATATTTTATGTGCTACGGAGGGGAGTACGTGTGGCAATTTGCAAGACAAAGAAGCGACACTAGCGCTGGTGGCAAATCGCTCAACTCAGGTTATACATCAGTCGGAATGACCTCCATGCATTTTTCCGTAGATGGATAGAGATGGCATAATTATCGCCAGTAGTGAAAGATTATGTGAGATTCGTAGTTACCTCCGATATCGGAGGTAAAAAAGGTATATATGAGGAAAGTACGTTCGGTATAAATGTATTTTGGTGCTACCGAGGGGTGGAAAAGTATACATATATATATATATATATATATATATATATATATATATAAATATTATATATATATATAAATATACATATATTATATATATATATATATATATATATACATATATTTATATATATATATATATATATATATTTATATATATTGTTATGTAATGATGATATAACAAATTATTTTGTTATTATTTCGCCCCACACTTTGGGTGCCAATTTGTTATGTTATGATAAATTGAATAAATTATTATTTTGTTTTTATTAAATGAAAATTGCTAATAATTTTCGCTATTCTTTGTGAGCCAGATTGATATGATATAGATAAGTATTTTCACCCTGTATAATATTGCAATGATGTAATAATAATTGCTAGCTACGTCACTGTTCTCTCGTCACGTTGCTGCCAATTGTTATCATTTTTCTTACCACAGCTAGCACAGTTGGTACACCTCTTATCTCAGATAGCCGGTTCAAAGCAATTTAGCCACCACTTGATTTGTCAAAACTCAATTTATTCAATGGTCGTAGGAATGATTGTTGATCATTATAGAAAACAAACAACAAAGTATCAAAAAGCAATCATTTCCTTTATTCAGGAAGACTTAATTTTACCTGGCCTACGAGAAATAACTTATACTAATGTGAATCTACAAATATTCACGGATAATCATAAAAATGAAATCATGGATAGATAGACAGAACCTCACTTTTTCCTTGAGAGTGAAGTTTTTTTTTATAGTTCAAAATACAGTGAAATAAAGTTCTTCAGATGTGAAATACGTTATTTGTGAAATTGTTCAGGACGGGATGTGCACTATTGAAGTTTTTATACCTGGCTGGAACTGTCGGTGTTCAAGATATACCCTGAAACTGGATACCTTCTCTCTCCAATCGCTATCAAGGAACTCCAATATCATTAATCAGGAACCATACAGATGCAGAAATCAGCTTTGGATACTTGGATATGTTGTATAATTAAGGTAATATTGGTTTTGTTCTTCAAATGTTGGAATTATTTCATTTTTTTTTCTCCCAAAATGTTGCGTGGCATTCGCTTGTAAATTTATTTTCGATCTCCTTTTGGCTTTGTTTGTTGTCACCTAGATACGAATTTTCCTTCTTTTTTTTTCATTTGAATTTTTGAATTCGCGCACCAAATTGTCACATTTTACTGTTTGGGTTCATCTTATATAATTTATATATACAACTATTTTCCCATTCTTATTACTATGTACAAATTTCAATAATAATTGCTTATGACATCACCCCGTTGTTATTCTCTCACAATTTCCAATTTTCCATATGACCATCTATTCCCTGATTGGCTATTGTCGAAAAGTTTGTTGTTCTACCATTGGCTACTTTTAGTTATCTACAATTCCATATACTGTATGTTTCAAATTTATAAATGTGTTGATCACTTTTTATTCATGAAAATTTTGTAAATCTAGACTTTTTGTTGTCTATTTACCAATTATGGGTTATAATCATTATGACAGTGTATGAAATTGATTTTGTTATAGTATTTTGACATTTTTATCTATTCATATTATACATAGGCTTACAAATAAATAGAACTTCCAAAATTATGTAAAAACAATCTCTTGAAACTAATAACCATTTATTAATTATTCTTTTTAAAACTTTTAATTGGCATAACATAACATAACAACATTCCTAAATTTATATTCAATAATTTTCTACTAGTTAGAAAATTTTGAATTTCAATTTCTTTATTTATATTTATTAACTTTACTTTGACTAATACAATTTTTCTACATTCAGAAAACTACTTTGCTGGATTTCCCGAAAAACAAGTTCTACAACGATAACTATTATTTACAACTACTAGTACTATGTTATTTGGTTCCAGGAAAACTTGACTTCAGACATCTTTCCAGATCACGAGAGAAAACTTTTCAAGATATCTTCGTATACGACATTTTATATTTTATTATTATCTTTATACTGATATATAAAATTGATTTCAATATGCATTTGATTTTACAATTACTGGCACTGCTTTCAATTATACTGTTTTATTATTCTTCCTATCTCTTCCTTCAGTTGTTCTTTATATTCATATTGAATTGGATATTTTATTAATTTGAATCTCTCATTTTATTTACTTTTATTTTGTGTACATACTCTTTCGCTTCACATTATTCATACATAATTAACATATTATATTCATTTATAATGCATTAATATAACTTCATTTTATTTATTAATATACCTTCATTGTATTTATCATTATACCTTATCATCATCATCATATTTCTTATAATATACTTCTTTAGTATTATTATTATTATCATTTCCACTTTCATTTCTCACATACATTCATTTTATACACAAAATATCTTTATCTTCATTTCTTTTCATTTTTCTTCAAAATTCACATTATTTATTATCCATTTCTATATTTTTCCTCCTTTATAATCTATATTGTTTTTCACTTTACTTTATCTAACTAACCTGTACCAATATTTGTATCAACTTTTCTGTTTTTCAGTATTATGATTGTTATTCAATATCTTTCTTTTCTTTCTATACTTTTTATTCAGGCGTTGTTTTGTTTCCTCTAATATTTTCTCTCATTGATGTATTTTTTTCTTTACGTTTGTTTTTTCATTTTATTTTCTTTTATTCAAATGTTTCTGAAAACCTAACTATCTATCAAACTATTTTTTTTTTTTCCTTTTATTCCTAACTTACCTATCAAATTTGTTAGCCTACAATTTATTATTCCCTAAGTTTTCATTTTCATTATTTGTCTCTCCTTCTATGGAATCTTGCTTGTTTTGTAATTGCAAGCCTATATTTTATTTCACAAATTTTCAATAGAAATTTCATGTACATTTTTTCAACTTTTTTCTTTTTTATAGATCCAAACTTTTTTTTTGTTTTTGATCGTCATATTATTCCCTTTTTTCTATTTTTATATTTGTTTTACATACATTATTATTATTTCATCATTTTCGTTCCCTTTTTGCAATTCACAATTCATCTTAGCCATTATTATGTCATATATTTTCATTATTTCCACTTTATTATTTATTTTACCCTTTTGCAACAAAACTTTTTTATTGTTCACATTCATATTATCTATAAACTCATTATTTTTGTTATCAAGATTCATTTTTATATTTTGTATTTGTTTATCACATTTTTCTATTAAACTGTTCCTATGATCTGTTTCTTGTATAACTACTCCCAAGGTTTTTTTTCCTTTAAATTTTCCCCTTTTTTTTTTGTTTTCCTTTCTTTCATTTTTATATTTTTTTTTTTTATTTATTTACATTTTTTATTTATTCTTCTTATCCATTTTTTCTTCCATTCTTTCCTCCATTCTTCCCATACTTCTCTCATTCCATCATTCATTCTTTCTATTTTCTCTTCCATCCTTGCTGCATTTTCTTTTAAATTCTCTTTCATACTTTCTTTTATTTCATTTTTCATACTTGCCATATTTTCATTCATTTTCTCTGTTTTTTCTGAATTTTCTTTTATTTTATTTCTCATTCTACTTTCCATACCTGCCATATCATTTCTCATACTTGCTATATTTTTATCCATTTTTTCATCCTTCCTGACTGAATCTTCTTTCATACTTGCTATATTTTCATTCATTTTTTCTAAAAATTTTTCTAACATTTTATTACTTTCCATTCCTGTACTTTCACTTTTTATTTCTATCTCTCTCACTTTACTACTCTCTCCTTGTTCCTGATCGCCTCTCTCTCTACCTTCTGCACCTTCTTCCAAGCCAACTTTCTTACCATCTCTCAAATCCATTTTTTATTCAACAATATCTAGCCTTACACGTTATAATGCCAATTGCCAATGTTCACCCAGTGTTATTAAGAAAAAATATTTTTCCTTTACTTGCCCTTACTTTGCCACTACGTTGCGATAAATATTGAGAAATAACATATTTCCCTTACTTGCCTTTTTTGCCTTTTTCCGCCCTGATAAATATTATGAAATGATATTGCCTTTACTTGCCACTACGTTGCGGCGCCAAATTATTATGTAATGATGATATAACAAATCATTTTGTTATTATTTCACCCCACACTTTGGGTGCCAATTTGTTATGTTATGATAAATTGAATAAATTATTATTTTGTTTTTATTAAATGAAAATTGCTAATAATTTTTGCTATTCTTTGTGAGCCAGATTGATATGATATAGATAAGTATTTTCACCCTGTATAATATAGCAATGATGTAATAATAATTGCTAGCTACGTCACTGTTCTCTCGTCACGTTGCTGCCAATTGTTATCATTTTTCTTACCACAGCTAGCACAGTTGGTACACCTCTTATCTCAGATAGCCGGTTCAAAGCAATTTAGCCACTACTTGATATGTCAAAACTCAATTTATTCAATGGTCGTAGGAATGATTGTTGATCATTATAGAAAACAAACAACAAAGTATCAAAAAGCAATTATTTCCTTTATTCAGGAAGACTTAATTTTACCTGGCCTACGAGAAATAACTTATACTAATGTGAATCTACAAATATTCACGGATAATCATAAAAATGAAATCATGGAAAGATAGACAGAACCTCACTTTTTCCTTGAGAGTGAAGTTTTCTTTTATAGTTCAAAATACAGTGAAATAAAGTTCTTCAGATGTGAAATACGTTATTTGTGAAATTGTTCAGGACCGGATGTGCACTATTAAAGTTTTTATACCTGGCTGGAACTGTCGGTGTTCAAGATATACCCTGAAACTTGATACCTTCTCTCTCCAATCGCTATCAAGGAACTCCAATACCATTAATCAGGAACCATACAGATGCAGAAATCAGCTTTGGATATTTGGATATGTTGTATAATTGAGGTAATATTGGTTTTGTTCTTCAAATGTTGGAATTATTTCATTTTTCTTTCTCCCAAAATGTTGCGTGGCATTCGCTTGTAAATTTATTTTCGATCTCCTTTTGGCTTTGTTTGTTGTCACCTAGATACGAATTTTCCTTCCTCTTTTTTCATTTGAATTTTTTAATTCGCGCACCAAATTGTCACATTTCACTGTTTGGGTTCTTCTTATATAATTTATATATACAACTATTTTCCCATTCTTATTACTATGTACAAATTTCAATAATAATTGCTTATGACATCACCCCGTTGTTATTGTCTCACAATTTCCAATTTTCCATATGACCATCTATTCCCTGATTGGCTATTGTCAAGAAGTTTGCTGTTCTACCATTGGCTACTTTTAGTTATCTACAATTTCATATACTGTATGTTTCAAATTTATAAATGTGTTGATCACTTTTTATTCATGAAAATTTTGTAAATCTAGACTTTTTGTTGTCTTTTTACCAATTATGGGTTATAATCATTATGAAGTGTATGAAATTGTTGTGTTATAGTATTTTGACATTTTTATCTATCCATATTATACATAGGCTTACAAATAAATAGAACTTCCAAAATTATGTGAAAACAATCTCTTGAAACTAATAACTATTTATTAATTATCTTTTTTATTTTTGAAACTTATAATTGGCATAACATAACATAACAATATATATATATATATATATATATATATATATATAAATTTAGAAATAACGACTGAAAATTGGTTGTTGAACTATGAAAAACTCTTTAATACGATGGACCGAGCTTTCGTTTCAATTTTGAAACTTCTTCAGGGTCCTAAAATATGTATATGAATTATTTTGAAAAAAATACTTAAAATGAAGGAAGTACTTACAGTAATCTGAGTGGATGATAAATGAACATTAACTTTAAAAAAAAAACGTAAAATATGTAACAATTTGTCGGAATGGTGTTATATCTTTGACGCTTCGAGTGACATTGAAGGATTTGAAATGACAACCTATGATTAATCGTCAGAAAAATATAAAATATGTAGTGGGTGCATTAATGTTTATATTATATTCTTTGAGAATCATCAGTTTTGATCCATTTGTAGAAGATAACTGTAGATTTTGCTAAGATTTTCGATATCTATTTTTTTGTTCATATTTTGATTGGATTTATTAATTTCAATCATTTCAAGAAATAATCTTTTAGATAATTTTTTTTCTGAATGTAAAACTTGTGCTTTCTCGAATGATATTTCATGGCCTGTTTCAATAGCATGTTGAGCTAATGCACATGACTTCTTGTTGAGTCTTATATCACTTCTGTGAGAGATAATACGATTATTTAAAGTTCTTGAACTTGTACCAATATAGTTCAAATCACAGTTGTTACATGGTATGCTGTAGACAACATTTGATTTCTTCAAATCTGGTGTGGGTTCTTTTAACCTCGTATTTGAATTTCCAATAGTCTTGATATTTTTTTGTGAGATTTTTATGTTACTTTCATTCTTGAATAATTTAATTATATTTGATGATAGAATTCCTATATTAGGAATTGAAAAATAAATTATCCTTTCATTGTTATTTTCTGAATTTCGATTATTTGTGTCATCATTATTAATTTGTCTATCAGAGTTGGTATTGAAAAGAATTATATTAAGAAGTTTTCTGGGGTAAGAAATATCTAGTAAAATATTTCTGAGAATTTCAAAATTTTTGTTTTTCAATGAAGGATGAACCAACATCTCGATTCTTTCTTTCATGCAAAGAATCAAATTTATTTTTTTTCTTTTTGAGTGGAAGGAATGATAGTTTATGTATCTTTCAGAGTTTGTTGGTTTTATATACCAATCTGTGATTAGTGAATTGTTTTTTCTACGAATTATTCTAGTATCTAAAAATGGAATACTTTTATATTTTTCTAATTCAATTGTGAATTGTAAATTTTCATTGTAGTTATTTACTTTTCTTAAAATTTCATCGGATTTATCCATTGGTATTGCACAAATAATATCATCTACAATTTTTTTTTAATGGAACTTCAAAGGTCAATTGTGGTAATATTTCTTCGAAAAGGTCATCCATTACATACGAAATGATTGAAATTAATAAATCCAATCAAAATATGAACAAAAAAACAAATATCGAAAATCTTAGCAAAATCTACAGTTATCTTCTACAAATGGATTAAAACTGATGATTCTCAAAGAATATAATATAAACATTAACACACCCACTACATATTTATATTTTTATATAACAAATTTAGCAAAATTTTTCTGACGATTAATCATAGGTTGTTATTTCAAATCCTTCAATGTCACTCGAAGCGTCGAAGATATAACACCATTCCGACAAATTTTCACATATTTTACGTTTTTTCTTTAAAGTTAATGTTCATTTATCATGCACTCAGATTACTGTAAGTACTTCCTTCATTTAAAGTATTTTTCTCACAATAATGTCATTTACATATTTTAGGACCCTGAAGAAGTTTCAAAATTGAAACGAAAGCTCGGTGCATCGTATTAAAGAGTTTTTCATAGTTCAACACTTGTGCTGCTGAAGATCCCTGTTATTCCCCACTGTTTATATATATATATATATATATATATATATATATATATATATATATATATATATTCAAAACTTGAAAGATGTCCTGATTTTTTTTTTTTATTAGGACTGGTCACTGTCAGTACACCCCTTTTTCCCAAAAAAACATAAATTGAGACATTGATGACTTTCCGTCAGCTGACTCCCAGTCCCCTTTGAGTTATCAATTTTCACAAACAGTGGTTACTGTGCCCACAATACCTTTGGGAAAAATATCTGTATGGCTGACTTTGAAACGGTCCTGGTTTAGCTTTTCTATCCATCTAGGTATTTGTCCCTCTGGGTTTACCTTTTTGGTAGACACTTCAGAGTCACATGATCTGTACAGATGAGAAACTACCTTCCATATTAGCATTTGTTCAAGTGGTGTACCGCCCCGATGATCGCTTAAGTCTTTACCTGATAAAAACAGTAATTTATGACAGGTTTATATGTCCCCCTGCTATAGTAAATTTTCATTTACTATCATCTTTTATTCTTCCTGCCAACACTGTGAAACTTTGAGAATCAACTTGTTTCTGGAATAGGAAACATTTCTGAAAAATTCAGTTTGAGGTTAGCTCTTGGCCAACTTTTTGCCATAACCCTGACATCCTCAAGATACACAAGGCAAGTTGTCTAAATAATACCCGCAAGATCAACTCGCTCAATATTTTGAAGGTCGCCGCGGCATTAAAAAAAGCCAAAGCGTACATCGGTGAACTAATACACTCCGCTTCCGGGAGTGAACTTACCGTCTCTAAGTATGCCCACTGCCAGTATTCGCTCTAAAATCCAGCGTTGAAAAACCCTTGCGAGCCTGCCTGATTGGGTGTGTCGTTGATTTGCGGTAATGGCTGCGGGTTCTGTAATGACATTATGTTCTCTAAAATCCACATAAAATCTTCTGGACCAATTTTTTTAAACCAGTAACCTGGGCGGATTATGGACACGCTGATTCATAAATGTTTGGTCATATTCTCAACAAGCTTTTCCAACTTTTTTTTCGTTGTTTGGTGGAATGATATACTTCTTGGTGGCTGTCAATCGGATGGACTCGATCGGTGTCTAGCCTATGCTAGACTAGGTTGATTCATCTTTTGACCCTACGGATTCAAACCTCCACTTTTTTCCCGGGAACAATCTCATGACCGCTTCGTATTCACTCAGTGACCAATGATTTAAAGTATTTTTGACGGTTCTGAGTAGGGGGCCCTCAACCTTGCCTTTCATATCTTCCCAGACCAACTTTGTATCAATTACCGTTTTGATTTACCAATAGCGATACGATATAAAAGATGACATTTCCAAAAAGTTTGCAGTTGAATATACCAGAGTCCCAGAACGGTATGGAAAAAAAAAGTATAATTTCCTAAAAGGAAATGTCTGTTGATCGATAATCATTTTTTCATTCAGTATGCACCAAAACGAACTCCTATAATCTGGACAAGTATTCGAGACCCCATCTTAAAATAAAAGCCATGTGCTGGAAAAAAAACGTTGGACAATTCATACATCGTGATAATGTTATTCTCAAATGTTCAGGGATAATTTTGGTAACGTATGTGTCCTGAAGAATTATGTTTAGATAACAAAAGTCCAGTCCGTGACATTGCCAGGAACAAAGGGGCCTTCTGCAGTGTAGCTGTACTTTTCCAGAGAGCAGGAACACTTCTAACAGTCAGGAGAACACCAAAAAGGAAGAATAGCAGGTATTTCAAAAAACCTGAACTAAATAAAGTGCCACATATCTGGACCAGACACTAATATTGGTTTTTGGATCACTTTTGTATCCAGGCATCTGAACTTTCCTATGCTCACAGACTGTTCATAACATTGAAACGTTTATTCACCAAGTATTTATCATACATAAGCAAGTTTTACCACTTCACATCACTGTTCTGAGTTAGATAAGTTAGATATCGCAGGTTAGGTCAATTTAAGGACTTATTTCAATAAAAACAATAACTATTTGACGATTTTTCTAGATTCTTTTTTTATCTATTGAGCACCTAATCATAATCTTCCGACAAAATAGCACGTTTGACATCAAGCAGTGCTACAAGTTGGCATTACAGGATCCTGCCATGAGAGTGGAGATGCGTCATAGTCCATAGGCGTACCGACTGAGCTGGGATAAGGTAAAACAGTGTTGAAAAAGGGTAAGAACATCATAGCCGGAGTTTCATTACTGTTATGATAGGTATTTATTTTTCAAAATTATTAAATAAAAAAGGAAATCAAACACATTTATCATAACAAATATTTTATTATGACTAGTTGTTATCAAAAAAATAAAATGAGTAACAATAACAATCATTATTAAATAATATTACCAATATAAATATAAAGAGCCTATCACAAAATATATATATATATATATATATATATATATATTATATATATATACCAATTTTTTTATTATATAAATTTTATATTTTTCAATAACTTAATTAGTCAATCATAATACATACAAAGTACAATCGGCAAGTCAGAATTTCACATACACAATAATAAAAATTTGAGTTACAAGTTATATAGAGGTAAGAAGACAGTTAAAAACATATATTGTAGTTACATATTAAAAAGCTTACTTGGTGAACATTCAGTGTTTGAATTCCAATATTGAAAACTCTTCTACTGAATAAAAACCATTTTCCAGGAGATATTTTTTTGTTGCGTTTTTAAAATTGTGTAGCTATTGATATCCGTTAAAAATTTCGGCGGGTTGTTATAAAGAGATATGCAATTGTAAAAAGTGGACTTTCTCTTTCTTGATGGGTAGTTGTGATGATTTTCTTACATTTTGGTCAGAAATGTTGCTTTTCACAAACGTTACACACTTTAAAATGTAAGTAGAGTGGAAGGGCAGAATAGACTGTTTTTCGAATACGGCCCTACATGAGTCTCTGTATTCCAGATCAAATAATAGTCTAATAATTCTTTTTTGGGAGGTAAACCAGTCCCCATGTTGCAATGTTATTTGATGAATGGCTATACGCAAACGCATAGTATAAGTTCAACAACCGGTTTTGGTCCAAAATTGGTTTCATCTGGAGGATTGCATAATATGCTTTATTGAGAAAAGCATCAAATTTTAGATAGTGACATCTATAATCTGTGCGGTGAAGCTTAGACCTAATGTCGTGGAATTTTAATGGCACAAAATTTCGTGCACATTGATAGGTCACCAACAGATGTCAGCATAGGCCAACCCACGACACCAATAGTCGTACTCCTAGTGCGTTCAGAGTAATCAAGTGCTTTATTGAGTTGTTTACAGACAGAGTCTATGTGGGGGGACAAACTAAGGTCTGAGTTGCTTTACGTTATCGCTGAATGTTAAATCTTCACAAAAGGTCTTTGAAACAGACTTATTCATATGGAAGTTTCTTCTTCTTTCGGTGCCGTGCCTATCTTCAAGCGTGGGCCATCTCCATGACAATTTGGTTGAATTGGTCTCTATCTGTCGCTACTCGGAATAGTTGTTCTACTCCCAGTCCGGTCCAGTTTCTAATGTTTCGTAGCCACGATAGCTTTTTGCGACCTATCCATCTTCTGCCCTCAACCTTTCCTTGAATAATCAGGCGAGGGATGTGATATTTGGTACCTCGCATTATATGTCCGAAATAACTGACCTTTCTTGTTTTTGTTTTTCTTTTGTGTATGGAAGTTTATGTAGACCGTTTCATCGGCGTTTTAAATAAGTCGATTTTTATGGCACCATTTTTTCATTTCATTTAGAGCTTTTTCTATATTACTTTGCAGTTTTTCAAGGGTTTCTCCACAGACTGTAACTGTCGGCAAACATTGTTACTTGGGAATATCATTTACAAGAAGTAGAAAAATTAAGGGACCCAAGATAGATCCTTGGGGAACACCGAGAGAAGTCGAGCATTCGTTGGATAGTTGCTGTTCAAGCTTAATGAAAATACTTCTGTGGGAAAAATAAGACTTTAAAATAGTACCTCTTATGCCCTAATAACTAAGTTTTTCCAATATGAAATGTATGTTTAGGCAGTTAAAAGCCTTTGCAAAATCAAATATTAGTGACACAACATACTTTCCTTTATCTAAGGAAGTATAAACATAATTCAGTAAATGGTATGTGGCTGATTCCGTTGATTTGTTTTTTCTAAAACCGTGTTGAGAAAGTGTTAACAGATCATAACATTCTACAAAACTGACTATTATATTGTATACGCAACGTTCAAGCACCTTTGAATATTCAGTCAAAAGAGATACTTGGCGGTAGTTATCTAATGTTTGTTTGTCACCTTTTTTGTGAAGGGAAAACACTAGGGAAATTTTCATTAAGTTGGGAAATTCTCCTTCAGCTAGATATGCATTGATTAGGCTTGTTAAGGGGGAGATAATATAGTCATGCATAATTTTCAGCAACTTCGGTGAAATTTCATCAATCCCAGAGCATGTTTTATTTTGTAGAAATTTTATGATATTTGATACATCAGCCTCCGATAGGTAAGGTATAAATATATAAATTGGAGAACAATTACAAACAGTACATGTAATTGAGGAATGTTTATCAAAAAGGTTATCAGTTTTATTTTTGCATATATTTCAAAAATAGTCTGCAAATTTATCAGATACTTCTTTTTTCATTTATTATCAAACGTTCATCACATTTCAGCGTGATTGTTTCTCTATTCTTATTTTTCCTATTTACGTTTTCGTTGATAATTTTCCAGGCTTCTTTGGTTTCATTAGGAGCTGAGTTTATTCTATTGCTTGTATCGTTTTGCTTCATTTAGTCTTAGTCTATACTAATTTTTTTATACTTTTTTTGTTTCACTACAGTTTGACACTGACATGTATCAATGCAAGTATTGTAAACTATCTTTAATCTGTGCTAGTTCTAGGGTATAACATTTGAGTTTCTACTAGTGGACAGCTGACATCAAGGCACCATTTGATATTTGTGGTAAGTTCTGTATACGCCTAATTTATATTTTCTTTTGAATAAAAAGTGCTCCAGTCAAGTCTACTTAGGTATCATTATCATTATTTGAATTTGATAATTCATCTCTTGTTTTGGACTGGCCGAGGTTTAGTAATGAAAAAACATGTGAAAAGGGATCGCTTAGATTTGGATAATATCATCACGCCACCTACTCTGGTAACATTCATATTTGCATAGTTCCGAAACACTGTATATCTGAAGTCGCATAGTTACAGATTGTAAAAAGAGTCATTCATCCAGGTCTCCCTTACCGCTACTATATCATAAATATGATTGAGTAAATTCTTACGATAAGAAGACATTTTTGTTCGCATTTTGATATATAGTGAAAATATTTTTACTGGTACTGGCGTCCAACATTGTTCAGTTTCTCGACCACAAAGTTTGAATTTTTGTTGTCCTCCTGGAGCCAGCTCATCCACATTTCTGGTGTAGCTTCCTTATTCTTCACTTTTCCAATGTGAAACCAGGCCTTTTTTGGCTCTCCAGATCCAATTAGCTGTCCATTAGACCGATCACCTAGTGCGTTACTTACAGTTTCGATTGTTCTTCTATGCTTCCTGGTAACTGTGAGAATGATGAGTTAGCTTATTGAACACACTTTGATGTAAGAAGTTATGTAATAGGTACTTGTGTGAGTAACATATCGAAGATAATGTATTCTTTTTTGGTAATGTTATGCTGTAAAAGTTTTTCTGCAGTTCTGCATATTAGGATTACTTCCTCCGAGGGACACGTTAGATAATTCTGTCTGTCTATCTGGTTGATAAATGATATAAAATAATCAGCTCTATCACCACCACTTCCCTGTATACATACAGTATTTTACGACACACTGTGGCATTTTAACAGTAATAACTTTCCACAAACACAAAATATTACGAATAACTTCTAACCTTCTCCAACAGAGACATTTAAATATTGCTTGATTCAGTGCCATCTCTGAGAGATTCAGGAGAGCTGGAGCTGGAGGGGAAAATGGTTAGCCTGCACGATGGTCAATGTTCTATCTCGTTTTTCAATAATAAATGAGTATTTGACAACTAGTACAATTATTGACAATAATCACTGAATTTAGCACTGAGGGGGGCGGATAATTTTGTTGAATAATTTATGCTGGAAAAATTTCTAGTAGATTTATTTGAAAAAGAACGAATGATTTTGATTTGTTAGTTTTAGAGTCAGGTATGCTAATTAAAAGATCAGTTTGCAGGTTTTCTACATTTTGTAGGGTCATATTGACTGATCCGTTTACAAGCTCCCCAAATACCAATTTCTATAGCAACTTTCAACTAGTAACGAAATATATAATTCGAATAAAAATTTTGTAACTTACCTCAATGAATAAATATTCGTTATCGAAACTTTCTTCCTTTTTTCACCATTTCATTTTACCGGCATATAAGTTCCGATGAGGAGGGTTCATTTCCAAATGTACACTACAAAAAATTACTTGAAATAATAAAACAAATAAAATTATAGTTTAAAAAAACAAAGAAATCCTTATATAGCAATATGGACTAAAAAGTTAAAAATAATAAGAATAAAGTCATTGACCAAAGAATTTCCTCTTATGTCAAAAAAAACGTGAGGTGCTTGATATCAGTTATCTTAATAATATAGTGTATATTCTCAATTCTGATAGTCAAATTATGGCTTGTGTAACCTGCAGAATGAACGATGATATATCTGTTCTGAATTGTGATAGCTGCCAAAGACCAACACACAAAGAGTGTTCCGGGCTCAATGATAGTGAAATGAAGGTGATGGATCTTAAGGGTAAGATGCTTCTCAAATTCTACTGTGAGGATAGCCAAATGGGCCTGTGGCTTCTGCCTAAATTGATTGATTGAGAAACTTCATTCAATCAGATGTCTCAAAAGAGATGCCGATCAACTTCAATTTTGATTTGTAAATATTGTGATATAAACTCATGCAAAATTAATGAACTCATTAGGCTAGCCAAAGTGTACTTATAGAACCCGTCACTTATATAGTGTCTTCACATTTATTTATATCCACTGCTATATATTATTTCTTACATGTTCTCTTCTACAACCGAATTTTGTTTTTATACTTATGTTTCCTTCTAGGAATCTACTAATACTATACAGAGTGGGCCATTGAAAACGAAACAGCGGCTCTGTAGGTCGGCAGAACCGAATTATATAAAAACGCTCGGACACGTCAACTACATTTTCGAGAGGGACATCGTTCGCGATGAAATTCACACGAAATACATTCCATCCCTCGGAGCTGTGACCGCCACCCCTAAATTTTTAAATGGCAACATATGGCAAGTGATACCTCATTTGAAAGGTATTTTCCTTCTTAATATCAAACAACAAAAATAAATCAATTCTATCGATTTGTTTTCGAGATATAGTAACTTGAAGTTGGGAAATCACTTTTTATTCACTCAATCAATAAAAATAACATCTAACAATGCAACTGTTTAAAGATAATTATCATTGTCAAGGAATTGAATGATGTAACTGTTTACCAACAAATGACATGCAATTCCGTTTAAAATTTTCATTTCATCCTCATTTACTTGATCGAAAAAATTTAAGGTTCTTAAGAATCGATAAAAAGACGTTTTCTCGAATTCGACTCAAATGCGAGTACAACAAAAACATGTATGAGATAATTTTTCGTCAAATCGTAATTGTGGATGTCTATCAGTGTCAAACTGATCTTTGATTGAACGACATTAGAGTGAATTACTTGACTAAAGCTGCTGAATATCTTTCCGCAATAATGGTGTATACGATCGCGGAAAGAGTTGAAATAATAACAATTTTTTTCAAGAATGATGAGTGCGGTAACCGTACTCCTAATTTGTTCAATGAAACGCTAGAAATACGTTCTAGAATTAGTGCAAAAATTTCGTCAAACTGGATCAGTAGCCAACAAGAAACGAGACCCAGAACTTGAATTTCCGATGAGAAATGAAGCTGTTGAAGTTGCACTTTTAGGACAAGTTCATGCAGACCCAACATTGAGCACAAGGAAATTGGCTAATGTTACCAATATCAGTAGAACCAGTATCCGCCGAATCCTGAAACATCATAAATTCCACCCCTACAAAATACATTTGGTACACCAATTGAAGGAAGATGATTTTGAAAGGCGACAGGAATTTTGTGAAATTATGACTACGAGAATAGATGCTGATGAGAATTATCTTCTACATTCTTCTTGAATTCGACTGTAAATCGTCATAATTGTCGTTATGGGTCAGATGCCAATCCACATGTTTTCCACGAAGTCCATACTCAAACTCCCCAAAAACTCAATGTCTGGGCCAATATTTTTGGGGACCGTTTGATTGGACCAGTGTTTCTCGACGGTTACCTGACAGGAGAAACTTATTTGGAATTATTGAATGAATTTGTTTATCCACCATTAGTAGACATCATTGAAAATGACGATCGTTACCATGAAGACCACTTGATATTTCAACAAGACTGGGCACCTCCACATATATGCACAGCCTGTTAGGGCGTTTTTGGATAGAATGTTTCCTGGAAGTTGGATTGTAAGAAGAGGCTCTATAGAGTGGCCAGCCAGATCTCCAGATTTAACCCCACTCGACTTTTTCCTGTGGGGTCACTTGAAAAACAAAATCTTTGCAACCGAACCAGAATCTCTGGAAGATTTACGAAGGAGAATTATTGAAGAATGCCGTCGAATAACGCCGGAAATGCTACAAAATGTGAGGTCTCGTTTTGAACAGAACTTGTACTATTGTATGGAAATGGGTGGTGGACAGTTTGGACATTTAGTTCATTGACAATAATAATTAATGCGACAGTTGGTTTATCAGATATTGTTTTTATTGATTGAGTGAATAAAAAGTGATTTCCCAACTTCAAATTCCTATCTCGCAAACGAATCGATAGAATTAATTCATTTGTGTTGTATGATATTAAGAAGGAAACATACCTTTCAAATGAGGTATCACTTGCCATATGTTGCCATTTAAAAATTTCGGGGTGGAGGTCACAGCTCCGAGGGATGGAATGTATTTCGGGTGAATTTCATCGCGAACGATGTCCCCCTCGAAAATGTAGTTGACGTGTCCGAGCGTTTTTATATGATTCGGTTCTGCCGACCTACAGAGCCGATGTTTCGTTTTCAATGGCCCTCTCTGTATATATATGTATATTACAAATTGTCCTGTAAATGGTTTCCACTGGACAATAAAGCTATTATTATTATTATATCATCATTATGAAAAGTAAGTAAATGCTTCTTTTACATACGAGGAAATTCTTTGGTCAATGACTATTCTTATTATTTCAAACTTTTTAGTCCATATTGCTATACAGTCCGTATTTTTATGTCGTACCACTTGCCATCTCGAAAACTGTAAATGATACGAAGTTGGTTAAATTAGAGAAAAGTGACCTATTTTAGTGAACATTGAAACAATGTTGAAAAGGGAAACATTCTCAATTGAATATTGATAGAAAAATTTTTTCTTTTGAGTTAGGGCCTTTTTAGGAATATCTATCAGATGTAGTTCAATGTCCAGCGTGGCTTTAGCCGGGGAAGTAGTTGTTTTCTGTTAGACATTCACAAAAAATAACTTCATTTTAATCGTGGATTTTTCAATTCACAGAAAAATCTTTCTATCAATATTCAATTGAGAATGTTTCCCTTTTCAACATGAATACCCCACAAGAGGTTATCTTGACGATGGAAGATAGTGACTAAAGTTTATCTTTCAGTCGCAGATGATTCCACATCTGATTTTATGAACATCCTGTTTATATTTTCAACAAATCAATTGAAACAATGTTTCCAAATCGAAAATATCACCAACCGCTTTCAAAATATACGGGGAAAACCGAAATGACCCGTTTTCTTTCATTAGCGCTGGCGCATCTATTTTTGGGAATATGGAAATGTGTTGAATAAACTTTCTTCTCTGATTCGATGTGCTGTGCTTTTATTTTCAATACGACGTTTCGTTCTTCGGGGGCCACCTTAAACTAAATTTTTTCGAATACCGACCTGTATTTTTTTTAATGAATTTAAGTATTTCTTATCTTACCGAGTTCAGATATGTGTCTTACCTATCTGGTTTTTGTCTCTACATTTCATCAAGGTCCGAACAATGAAAATCCTTCCCTCTGGAATACGGTCCTGATTTTATTTTTGTTCGTATTTGAAAGGGTATTTGACTAAAGTTGCGAGAATAAAATATAAAATAAATCTACCTTGAATGAATACTCAAACTTGAAATCAAATCGAGATCAAATCCAATGTGATGAAGGAAAAAGCAGAGCAATAACAAGGAACAATGATTGATACATTTTTTTTTTCAAAGAGCCGAGAAGCATTTTTTTGTGTCCATTCTTAGGCAATAGGCAATTCTTTCTCTGTCTTTGAGTCCTACACCCTATACGTATTCCCAAAGGAACCTATTTCAAATAAAAACGGAAAGTTTCAAACTTCATGAAGTATGAAGGTGGGAAATTATTATCCAAGAGAAATCATGAAAAAGGAATTTGTGGCATAATAGACAGATTATTAAATTAAAGAAAGAAAGCATCGAGCCCCACTTGAGAATAATTTCCCACCTTCACATTATATATTTGGTTAAATATTATTAGTGGTTGGAGATCATCTTCCTAGATCTTCTACTGAAATCGTCAAGCGACGATGATGTTGGAGTGAATAGGTATCGGATCTCGACGGCCATTGATAAGTACGTTCGATTTACGATTCATTCCAACATGCACATTAAATTATGGAAGTGAAGTATTCGCGAGTGTGTGTCGACTCCTATGGCCCGATAGCTCAGTGGTTAGAGTATATGTCTAGAAAACATGAGGTCGTGGGTTCGAGTCCCACTTGAGGATGCTTTTTTTTTCTTTGATTCAATAATCTATCATGAAGTATGTAGTGAGCCATGGAATAAAAGGAACTGAATGCCACTTTACAAATTAAGAATTCATATCTGAACGGTGGATTATATTTACACCTTGAACCAAAAACTACGGAGTTTTCTAATGATGAGAAAGTTAATATGTTGTACGTGTATTCGAGGTTTTTGAGAAATAGCACCAGATCTCTGGCTATGTATTAAGAAATTTATCCGGAACGTCGTCAGCCCAATGCCAGAATTTTTCAACAT
The DNA here is from genome assembly GCA_018342105.1 of Gonioctena quinquepunctata. Taxonomy (NCBI): domain Eukaryota; kingdom Metazoa; phylum Arthropoda; class Insecta; order Coleoptera; family Chrysomelidae; genus Gonioctena; species Gonioctena quinquepunctata. Next base: position 759,618 of record JAFIRS010000327.1, on the reverse strand, counting down.
ATTGAAAGACGTTTACGAGAGCATGGTTCATTTGTGAAATCTAAGAATAAAAGTTGACTTTTACTGGAAATGGTGGTGATAAAGAAATCTACGTTTTAGGTAAGTTTTTTTAAAGTTTCATGTTACACAAAAGTACATAATTTGCGTTTAACAGACTACAATAAAAGGGCACAATTTTGCACATGGCTACTGAGACATTTTCAGCAAGATGATGAAATTTGCAGTAAAATTTCATGGTGCGACGAAAGTCGGTTTACAAATAATGGATGGTTCAACAGGAATATTCATTATCACTTGCGCCAGGAGAATGCTAATTTACATGGGGCCACTAATTTTCAAGAGAGGTTCGGCATTAATGTCTGGGTTGGTGTTTTGGATAACAGAATCATTGGTCCCCACTTTTCCGATACTCCATGTATTGACGGGGGAGTTGTATCTTGAGTTCCTATCGGAGATTCTTGGCGATTTTTTGGGAGATTTGCCTATGAATGTCCTAAGTAAATATGAATATTTCCAACATGATGTAGCACCACCGCATCGCACACGAATTTGTAAAACATTTCTCGATAGGACCATGCCAGGAAGATGGATAGGATACAACGGTTCTATCAAATGGCCACCGCGTTCACCCGACCCCACTCTTCTTGATTATTCGATATGGGGTTTCATCAAGGACAAACTGTTCAGTTCAACTTTTGAGAATGTGGAAGAGTTGAAAGCTTCAATAAGACGAGCATGCATGGCTATAACTCCCTGAATGCTTCAAAATTGCCACAAACATACCATTGTTAGAGCGGAAATGTGTTTTAGGAATGGTGGGCGTCAATTTGAACACCTCATTAGACTAAAATAATGTGTACTTGAAACATCAATTTTTGTTCTTTTTTATTTTCAAAGGTTTTTGTCTTAATTTCAAATAGTTTCAAGTTCAATGAATAGTTCCTTTTGCCTGCGAAGGCAAGAGCAAAATCAGTAGAAAATAAATTTTGGAATTTTCATTGTTCGGACCTTGATGATGGAATTTATGGGCAGAAATGTGGAAACAAAAACCAGGTAAGATACATATCTAAACTCGGTAAGACAAGAACTACTTAAATTCAATAAAAAAAATACAGGTCCGAATTCGAAAAAATTGAGTTGACGGTGGCCCCGAAGAACGAAACGTCGTATTGAAAATCAAAGCACAGCATATCGAAGCAAATTTGAAACAGAGAGGAAAGTTTCTCTAACATATTTTCCTATTCCTAAAAATAGAGGCGCCAGCGCAAAGAAAAGAAAATGGGCCATTTTGGTTTTCCCCGTATATTTTGAAAACGGTTCGTGATATTTTCGATTTGGAAAAATCATTCTATTGTTCACCAAAATAGGCAACTTTTGTCTAATTTAACCAACTTCGTATCATTTACCGTTTTCGAAATGCCAATAGTGGTACGACATAAAAAATACGGACTGTATAAGTGTGTTTTTTTAGTTTTTTCAAACTATAATTTAATTCTCAACTTTGAAGTGAAGGAAACCGGAAAGATGAATAAATATGATTCTCGTATAAAGTATATAGTAGACCAAATTGAGTGAAAACTATTCCCGCGTAAAAACCAGTCGATAAGTTCGCTGACCACTTATTGCAGAAATGACCATAAGCCACCACATATTACTTTATTGGGTTTGGGGTAGAATCTATTAGTACAACAGTGATGTGGTGTGTGCCAGGGCAGAGGCAGCCATGTATATGAACAACTGCAAGAAAATGTTTGTGCCGTAGTCGAAAGTACCACCCACATAAAATTTATGGCTTTAAATTTGTAAAACAGCTAAACATATTGGATATATTGGGCAAATTTGTTTGAAGAAAATGAAGTTTTACGCCACCCCTTCATAATGCAAAACAACCAATGAAAGTGTTTAATACTAATAATTTGAGAAAGCGGGTTGCCGATATTTTAAACCACAAGGGTCAAAATAGCAGGTAGATGGGCGTACATGTGATTTCAAAAAAATGTGAAAATTCCCTTTTGCCATCCATTCCACCCGTAATCATAAACCTAAATGATTCGTCTGATTCGGAGGATTGTCCTTGAGAAGATTGCGGGTAGAAATGCGTTTACCACGCATATTGGATTTTTTTGTTTTTGTTTCTCTCTCTCTCTCTCTCTCTCTCTCTCAAATGCTGAAAATGTTATCGTGTTTGTCATATTTTATTTTATTTTTATAATTTCATACCTAATTTAAATTTTGCAATACTCAAAATTTCGGTAATCAATGAGAATTACTTTTAAACATACCTTTTTTTCAGACTCACGCGAAAGGCTCGGATTCGATTCCTAGCAGTAAGTGAGTTCAAGAGCAGTGAATAATCAGTATTAATGAATGAATCTGTAAAACGATTTCTTCGATTTTAGATCGAGAAGAATTGATGTAACTTTCTACATTGAAAATTCGAATACCTATAACATGAATTGTGGTGGTTTTATTCAGTTTTGAATGTGATTCGGGAAATATTCTCATCAAATAGCATTCGCGCTGAAGTATTTTGCCTCTAGAAACTTCAACTCGTGCAATTTGCGGCCTTATTATCAAAGATTAAACCACTCAAGCCTCGCTTTCGTGGTTTAATCAGATAAGACCGCAAATCGCACTCAGTAAAATTGTCCAGGCAAAATGCTTTCTCGAAAATTTCAAAAAATTTTGAGTCACTATTTTCCTCATTATTTTTGAGCCAATCGAATGGCCGAAATTTTAAACAGATAACCAATCAGATCAGTTTTATAGTGATAAAACGTCTTCTTGCTGTTTTATACTGACAATTCAACTCATGTATAAAAAATCGCATATGCCACAGTGCAATGGTCAGTTTGACAGCGGCAAAAGTTAGCTGCAACTTTTACAGCGACAAATGCACTAGTGGATTTTCCACTTATTCATTTGTTTATCAATTATCGCGGTGTTGGTTGCCAAAATAAATAAAGTTTGCATTGATATGTTTCTAAATTTCTTATTCATTAAATTGTCCTGCCGAATTACACTCGATGTTTGTATTGATATCGGGTAAATTTGTGTTGTTCAAATTCAAAACTGTTTCCTTTAGCAATTTGACTCGAAAAACTGTCAACCTAAAATGGTTGACAGTTTTTCTCGTCTAATTGCTAGGCAACAGTTTCTCATTAAACAACCCAAATTTACCCGATAAAATACAAACCTCTCGTGCAATTATAAGTGATAAAACCACTAGTAGATTCGATATTGTTAGTCGATAACACCACACTATGTCCTGTCACCTGTGATTATATGTCAACGTATTCAATTCATATATTATATATAATTCATTTCCTGTAAGGAAACAGGAAATGCAAAATGGATTAAATAAGGGATTTTGAGCTCACTACATACATTGATTTGATATTTGTATTCAGATATATACATTTTTCAGACTGTTAAATTAGCCAAGTGAGGCTGTGAATCATATAACTCCCATATTCTCATACAATCAATGGGTCTTGTGGAGTAGTGGGTAGGTAACCAGACTATCACGCGGAGCTAGAAATATTTCATGAAACCACTAACAAATTCATAAAAATCTCAAAATAGCACGAATCAATCACACAAAACTCAATTATTATATGCATAAAGTCAACAGGCATTCAAAATTATACTTATACAAAGCCGAGGTGGCCTAGTTAGCTAAGGAGCAGGCCACGAAGAAAGCAACCGGGGTTCGAATCCGACCACCGTCAATTTTTCGAAAATAAATTACAATAAAAATCACAGCGAAGATTCTGCAAACGATGTACTTGCAAGGTAAGTCTTTGAAACTGGTTTTTTACTTAATTTCTCCAGGAAATATATGCCATTTCTTCCTATGATAGCCTCTACTAATTCTCGCGTGACAAAACACAGACGCTCGTATAAGCCTAGCAGGAAACGAGCCAACCCTATCCCATTTTTCTCAAATTTATATCCTGATTAAATACACTGCAAAAATGTATGTATTTTGAGTTTTTGAGTGACTTCAAGAGCAGTGAATAATCATTATGAATGAATCTGTAAAGCGATTCCTTCGATTTTGAAACGGGAAGAATTGTTGTAACTTTGAACGTTGAAAATTCGAATATAACATGAATTCTGGTATTTTTATTCAGTTTCAAATGTGATTTGGGAAACATTCTCATCAAATATCATTCGTGCTAAGGATTTTATCGCAATTTTTTATTTTCCCTTAAGCATTTTGCTCCTAGAAAATTAACTCGTGCAATTTGTGGCCTTATTATCAAAGATTAAACCACTCAATCTCGCTTTCTGGTTTAATCAGATGATAAGACTGTAATTCGTACTCAGTCAAAATTTACAGGCAAAAGACTTTCTCGAAAATTAAAAAAAAAGTTGAGCGATAAAACCCCTAGCACATATGATATTACCCTTGGTAAAACCCCTGGCACTTATGATATTACCCCTCGAAAAAATCCGGCGCTGTCGGATCATTAGTTTTGGCATAATTGCAATCTGAATTTTTTGATGCACTTTATTGCAGCAGACCTGGATGCGACATAGGTGGTCCGATTTCAATTTTTTTAAAAAGATTTCGGTAGTAGTACAAAATGTATATTCCCATTTTGCGTTAAAATGCTGCAAAAATAGGTTAAAAATACTTGCAAACATGACCGAAAATGGGCGAGCTGGTGAAAGCGGCTGAGTAGTGGGGTAGCAGCCGCGGGATGGTATGTATAGTAATACAAGCGCGCTGCGCCCATTATGAATGTGCTGCTCTGTTATAAAAAAAAAACGCAGATATTTTTTCCGGTTTTTCTCCGTTACTAATAATCCGTTCAAGTCGTGCCAGGGCTCATTTTCTTTGCATTTTGATTCTCTACAATTTGTCCAATTTTGAGAATATCTAGATTGCTTCATTAGTTTCCAAGTTACAAGCAAAAAACCAAAAAAAAAAAAGATTTTTTGCATTTAAATTTTTATAAAAAACTAAGCAATGACACTTGTGAGTAGGAAACATAACAGGATATAACTACGGACCGTCTTTCGTATGATGGCACAGTCGGTTTCCTGGTAGAATTTTTGTCACGAAAAAATCTCTATTGATTGGTTTATATGTGAGACTCCTCGACTGATCACAAAACGGTCGTAGGTACTCAAGTTTTTAGATAATTTCTTTTTTTGGTGAAACCATTGTAGTTGAATTGTATTGTTTATATGGAGATATTTGAATGACACTGCAATAGGCCTTTTCATTTAGATGATTTTTTAAGGCGCATGCGCTCGTTTTGAGACCCAAAGTCTGATTGGCTATTGGGAAAGTGAATAGCTATTGGTTAGTTTTGAAATAACAATTTGAGATTGGTTAGTTCAAAATTAGCGGTATTTTCACATTATGTCAACAGTCAACTTCATGACAAATGCACCTGCATACATTGGCGTTCGTAACTTTCTTTGTAGGTTAAGTACTTATTACCTATTTTATACCGCCAAAAACCTTTCATTCGTAGATAAAATGATGTATACGAATATTTTCTAGTGGTGAGTTTTCTTCTCCATGTAAATTCAAGTCAACTATCCATAGGAAAAGCCTATTCTCTGATGTGTCATTGAAGCAAAATGTCAAATAAACTGAGCTGAAAAAGGTATATATGCGTGTTTTTCGAAAAAACGGGAAATCGATAAATTCTTATCTGATGCTCCAGACGACGACTTTCTCTTGACGAAGGTGGCTACCATTTTTGGAATCACTGGTGCGTGCCGTCGAGAGGAATTGACGATAGACGATATTGAAGACAAGAAAAATGTTCTTGTTATTGCCATCCCGAACACAAATACCAACATTATGAGAAAATGTGTGGTTTGCGACCTCGAAAATGAAAGAACTCCAGCTCCCATCGACATCAGTTTCTCGCGAAGCAGGATTCTCACCTGTTGATAATTCAGCGGAAAATTCAACATGCTTTCTTTCATGACACATCTAAGGATGCATAATGCATTTGATTTTAATATTATTCATAATTAGTTTGAATTGAAAATAAATGAAAATTATATTAGGTATCCGACACGTGCGGAAAAGTACCACTTTCCGCACTTGTTAGGTAAATAACGATTTCAATGTATTTCAGAGGGTGTAACAAACATTCAGTAACTAATTCACATTCATCATCCATTTTTTTATCGTAGCAACCTGCGAATACTGACGTTAATTTCATTTGAAAAATGATTGCATTGTCAAAGTCAAGATATGACCTGAAATGTACAATATTCCAGTGAGAAATGGAGCAGAGACGTTCCAGAAGTCCAATGAGCCGGAAAAGTAGTAAGTCGCCAGAAAAAAACAAACCTGAGAGAATATTTCCCAATCGCTTCTTGAATTTTTTGACTCACTTCAGAAAATCAAACAAACAATTGTCCGTTGTTGAAATCGCGAAAAGAGGAGGTGAGTTATGGAGGGGAATGAGTGAAGAGGATAAATTGCCATTTACAAATTTGGCTAGGCAGGCACCAAAATACGCATATAGGAGAAGGACGAGGAGACAATACAGGAGTCGGAGCAGGGGAAGGAGAAGACATTATAGTTCCTCTTCATCTGAAGAAACAAATGAGAGTGTAGAAAGACCTAGAATAAAGCCGGAAATAAAATATGTCCATCCAAAAAAACATGAAAAAGACAGAGAAACTGTTAGAGAACAAAACTCTGAGAAGTATGATGAAGTACAGCAGAACAGTAAAGAAGGTGACGTTGAGTTTCAGGGAAGTGGGCCTAGTGGGTGCCTAGAAAATCGTGAGAGCCGGAAAGATAATAATGCTACTGAAATGAGATTGAAATCAGCCGATTATGATGATATACGACGTGATTATATTTGAAACATATTCCCGTTTTTGTGTTGTATAAATTGTTTGAATAAAATCATCTTACCGGTCGTTATTTTGTTAACCTATGCGTCATAAGAAAAAAAAAAGAACTAAGGCACTCATTTGTTCATAATATTGAAAACCAATGACATTTTGTTTATACCTCGGTCAAAAGTACGTATTTTCTCAATTGATTTTGAAGTAGAAAGCCTTGCATTTTAGGCTGAGAGCGGGCTGCAGAAAACCTGGCCAATCGAGTGACAGAATGAAATGTTAGTACTCACAGCAAACAAGAAAAATCATTGACTGTCTGGGAAAAAGTTGTGCATAAGTTTTGTATGGCTTTTTGCGGAAAAAGCAACCATACCAATGTAGCAACTGATTGGTAATTCTTTCAACATGGTCGTGCGGTCTAAGGCGCAATATTTAAAATATTTCACGAAAGGGAGCGTGGGCTCAAACACCAGCTCTGGCAGCTTTATTTTTCCTTCGAAATTGAAAAATGATTTGTTTGGGCGAATATTCTTCCCAAAAAAAAAAAAAAATTTCTCATGACTAAGAAAACCCTGCGATCGAGTAACAGATTGAAATTTTTTACAAGCTTTTATTTAATTTCACATAATGTAATATGTATGTTTAGTTCAAATCTTGCAAGTGAATTTTGACTCACTTATAGTTGTCCGATTAACATGAAATTTGGCAGGTGTTCCGGTGACAAGCATTTGTCATTCAGAAAATCCGGCATCTACCAAGTTTGAATGGAATCAGGCCACAATAATGAAACACATCGCCTTCATGAAGGTGCCATCTTGAATTCATAAAGTTCGACTAAGAAATCATGATGCCCGTCTCCAAAAACCCCCAGACACATATTTTGAATGGAATCGTACTATAAAATACAAAAGTCGTCTCGATCTTGGAGCCGCCATCTTAAATTCGTGAATTCTGACAAAAAAAATCATGATCTTTGATCCCAAAAACCACTACATACCAATTTCTATTGGAATAGAGCTATAACCACAAAACACATCGCCATATTGGAGTCGCCATCTTGTATTGATTAATTTTGACAAAGAAATCATGATGCTAACCCCAAAAACACCCACATGCTGATTTTAAATAGAATCGAACCATAATCACAAAACTCGTTTCCCATATTGGAGCCGACATTTTGTTTTTTTGACAAAAAATTCCATAATGCATTGTCACCGGAATTATGAACACATGCCAAATTTCACGTTCATCGGATAACTAGAAGTGGGTCCAAATTAACTTGCAAGATTTGAACTAAACATACATACATATTACATATGTAAAATTGCATAAAAGCACGTAAAAACATTTCATTCTGTTACTCGAACGGCCAGGTTTTCTGCAGCCAGCTCTTAGGCATGAAAAATTATTTGTTTTGAGAAGAATATTCGCCCAAACAGATTATTTTTCAATTATGAAGGAAATAACAAAAGAAAGCTGCCAGAACTGGGGTTTGAACCTACGCTCCCTTCCGTAAACCAGTTTGAATCTGGCGCCTTAGACCGCTCGACCATTCGACAGGTATTTTATGTTGAAAGTATAACCAATCTGTTGCTACATTGGTTTGATTGCTTTTTCCGAAAAAAGTCCATACAAAACTTATGCACGACTTTTGCACAGGCAGTTAACGATTTTTCTTAGTGCGAATTTACACGATCCAATAAAATTGATCAATAAATTGAACAATAGAATTGACCAATATGGGTTATATTTACACCTGACAATTTATTGGTCAATTTTGGCAACCGTTTTTACACAGGAATACCAACATACTGACAAGAAATGGTTCAACTATAGGAAAAGTTCCGAATATTATTCAATAGCTTATTGAATTGACTCTGATCCATTCTTAAATATCGTTTGAGTTGATAAGGATCTGCACTCAGGAATTTTTCATAACTGATGTCGTTTCCTTTTCTTCTTTTCTCAATCCAAGCTCTAATCCACCATCTTCTACATCTCTGTCTTTTATATTCAGCAATGCACATTGCTGCGAATGTAATGCAACGTAAATCATGTTTTTTTTTCGCACAATCTTTTTTTCCGCAGTTAGGGTAGGGTATGTGAAATCGCGTAAATAATAACATATAACCTGGAAATCTCTGTTCTAGCAGGCATCCAATTCATAGCCAAAAGTTACTGCAAATTGTCCTTAAAAATTGATGAAAAATTAGAAACGATTCTAAACTCATCAATTTATGGGTCAAATTCAAATTGACGACAATTTTCTGTTTACATCTATCAATAAAATTCAAGGTCACAAAAGTGTGTGTGAATTCGCACTTATGTTTGCTGTGAGTACTAATATTTTAAAAACATTTCATTCTGTTACTGGATTAGCCAGGTTTTATTTAGGCTTTGTGAATATCCGAAAGAGGCGCTGAAGCGAGGAGCAAAAGTTAAACATGACAGCGCAACGAGCTGTCAGCTGGAACGTGTATTGTTTATAATATACAGTGCGATCCATAGGTATGGAATACATTCATTTTTGACGTTATTATGTATTTGTTTAAAAAAACCTGAATCAAGTCAATTCCTATTTTCAATTTGACAATTTGCTGTATGAAAATATTACCCCCCTCTGAATTATGAGCCCCCACTCAAAAATGTTAAATGTGAAGGAGGGTCGTATGGCAACTTGTTCGAAAGTAATTTCCATTCTCTGTTTTTATATTTCACGTAGAATGAAGGAAATAATGTCACATATGTTTAGGAAGTATTTTTCAATTTATTTACAATTAAATTAAATGTTCAAAATTATCACCATTCACTTCTTGACAATAAGCAAGTCGATCTTATAATTATCGTACAACATTTTGTAGGACCCCAGGGGTTCTTCCGTTATCCTAACTTTTAAATCTGCAATATTGTCTGGTCTATTGAAATATACTTTTGATTTCAAATAATCCTATAAGAAGTAATCGAGAGGAGTCAAATCGGGGGATCTAGACGGCCATTCAATCGTCTTCCAATCCACCTATTGGGAAAAACTTCGTTCAAATATTCTCTAACAATATGTTTGTTATGCGGTGGAGCTCCATCTTGTTGGTACCAAATTGATCTATCTATTGCATTTGGTTCATTTACATCAGGAAAAAGTCTTTTTAATGTAGGCTGTAACAAGTTCATCAAAAAAATCACCATTAACTGTGCCTTCAAAAAAAGAATGGTCAATAATTTTGTTGTTAATGATACCAGCCCAAACGTTAACTTTTTTAGGATATTGTGTGTGCGACTCACACATCCAATGAGGATTTTCTCTGCTCCAATATCTACAGTTTTGTCTATTGACCGTTCCATTTAAATGAAAAGTAGCTTCACCAGAAAAACAATTTTGTTTATGAACTGCAAATCTGCTTCCATTCTGTCCATCATCAGTTCACAGAATAGTTGCCTTCTATCAGGATCATCCTCATTTAACTCCTGATCCTTTATTGGGATGGTATTTTTCTTTTTGTAAAGCATTGATAGCACCGATGATTTACTTACATCATTGTCGGTGGCAAGTTGTCTACTTGTCATATGCGGATTTTCCTCAATCGCTAACAGTACATCTAACTTTTTTTCCTCATCCAATTTAACATTTCGACCTGGTTTTTGAATAGTTTTCACATGTCCAGTGTCACGAAATTTTGTTTCTATTTTGCCTAACTGTAGACTGTGAGCCGTGTTGACCAGGGTATTTATCATTAAACATTTCACAAACTTTCTTTTGAGTTCTTGTTTCATTACCGCATCCAATCATAAATAAAATGTCTATTTTTTGACTTTCGGATGAATGAGTCATAGTTAAATCAAATAAACACGCACATATTTTTCAATACACTGACGTGTGACAGCAACTTATAGATATCAAAATAACAGTAGTCTACTAGATTGACATTACATTATTTATGTGGGTTTTGTGAATAATTTTTTGGTGTCTTGAACGACTTTTTCCTGACGTTTAGCAAAACAGATACTTAATTATTTCTTATGGGGTTATTTAAAATGAAAAGTGTATATCAATATACTAGACAATATTGCAGATTTAAAAGTAAGGATAACGGAAGAAATTAACAACATAACCCCTGAGGTCCTACAAAATGTACGAGAATTCCAAGATCGACTTGCTTATTATCAAGAAGTGAATGGTGGTCATTTTGAACATACAATTTAATTGTAAAATAAATTGAAAAATACTTCCTAAACATTATGTGACATTATTTCCTTCATTCTACGTAAAGTATACAAATTTTACAGTTTCAAAATAAATTTTCTCGGTTATGATTTCACCAAATTTGAAAAACTTAATATTGCTGAACAGAGAATAAAAATCCCTTTCGAACAAGGTGCCACACGACCCCCCCTTCACATTTAAATTTTTTGAGGGGGTGCTCATAATTCAAAGGGGGTGCAATAGATAGAAATCGACTGGTTTCAGGTTTTTTTAAACAAATTTATAATAACGCTTGAAATGAATTAATTTCATACCTATGGACCGCACTGTATAGTTGAAGATGTAAGTAGTAACGTACTTTCAACCAGCTATAAAAAAATAGTATACACCACAAGGGCAAGAAAACAGCCGAAACTGTTATGAACTGGGTAGTGCAAGACAACATTTTAGGCGAAAATTGTTATTAAGTAAGGGAATAGCAAAGTATATACAAAATTATTATTGTGATGTAATTCCAAAAAAATATAACAAAATCTCAACAATCACTATTATACACTCTGCTCTACTACCACTATTCCGAAAAATAATGATAGTAATGAACACAACAATTTTTTATATCCCCGATTATCACAAGTTACACCGATCGATATTTGCTAGATACAAGCGTTACGGGTGAAAATGCATCTACTGTAACATTACATAACTCTTCATATAACTCGAACATTAAAATTCTCAGTTTAAATGTACAATGTCTGTCAAACAAAACAAACTTGATGTAACAATATTTGATTGACAGTAATCCAACTTTTCTCTGCTTCAGTGAACAATGGGCGAATAAGGAACACATTATAAGTATCACAGGATATCGAGAAATTAGTAGATACACTAGACTATCTCACAAGCATGGAGAAACGATAATTCTTGCAAAAAAAGCGTCATAAAAAAATGTAAAAATTTATCATATATCTGTGATTTATCAATCGAGTTGTCGTTTAAATGTTCTGCAATCTCATTTGAAAAAAAAACTGCTATAATTTGTCTTTATAGATCACCCAGTAGCAATATAAATATGTTCTTCATTCAACTGTCCTGTTTATTAGCGAAAGTTACTGAAGCTTATGAAAATGTATTCATATGTGGGACTTCAACATTGATAGCTCAATGAGAAATATTAACACAATAATGGTTAATGACATGATTTAATCGTATGGAATAATATCTCATTTCGATGAGCCAACAAGAATTTGACATCTAGGTAATCGGGAAACTATAAGTAGTATGGACTATGTATTGACTAACATCAGTAGAGATAGCTTAGTCCTTAGCAATTCTGATCTAGGCTTATCTGATCATCACTTACAAATTGTTGTCTGGAAAAATAAAATTAATGATATGTCCACTAACAATAAAGAAATTGACGTAACTTATGAGTTTCGTAAAATTACCAATATCTCCATACCTGAATTCAAAAAACTTCTCAACGGTGACATGGAGTTCCTAAAAATCTTTGCTATCACCACGTTTACCGATATAAACGATGCTTTCGGTATTTTCTGGGAACACTTCCATTGGTGCTTCGAGGCAGCTTTCCCTAAATGTTCTGGAAATAAAAGTTCTCAACAACAAAATAACAAAATTGCGCTTTCTGTCCCACTGAAGATGAAAATTGAAGATCTTAGGTACATTAATTATCTGAGAAAACATGAGAATTCTGAAAATAAAAATACTTCATATAAGATAGCAAATAAAAGTGTAGAAAATGAAATACGCCAGGAGAAGATTGACACTATATGAAGAAAGTTAATGATTCCAGCAATAAAAGCAAGATTCTCTGGAATATAATAAAGCAGCCATCCAGAACAACAGAAATATATTAGTAATGAAGTAGATTGTTGTGAAAACATTTGGAGAATACTTCTCAACTATAATTGACAAAAAAATCAACACTCATTTTTGGGTAATTATTCAGGCAGTTGTACGACAATGGCGAATGTTAATAGACCGATGTTTTTCAAAGCCGTTACGGCAGACGAAGTTAAAAAAGTTATAGTCTCATTACCCAATAAAAAAAGCACAGGACATGATGAGGTCTCCACAAAAATTATTAAAGAATGTGTAGATATATTATCAGACGTAATAGGGCATATAATGAATTTATGTATCTCTTTTGGAGAATATCCAGATCTTCTCAAAATTGCCATTCTAGTCCCCTTACTGAAAAATGGTGACAGCAAAAATAACGAGAATCATCGTCCTATATCCCGTATCAGTGTACTCTCAAATATTTTTCAAAAACATATATCACTCAGAATGAATGACTACCTGGAAACATTCGATCTGATGACAGAGTGCCAACATGGATTCAGAAAAAATCACTCGACAGAAACCGCAACGCTCTATTTCACACAACATATACATGATTTAATAGACGAAAAAAATATTGTAGAAATTTTCCTTGACTTAAGCAGGGCCTTCGACACTTTGATTACTGAATTTATAGCAGAAAAACTCTTTAACATAGGAATTCGCAGTAATATAAACCAGTTACTTGTGTCTTTTTTGACAAATAGATGTTTCCAGGTGAAGCAGAAAAACGTTATGTCGGATACATATCTTGTAACAACGGGTAACCCTCAAGGCAGCGTGCTTGGACCACTAAATTTTTTATTATATGTGAATGATCTTCCTGAAAACATAAGTTATGAAAAAATATTCCTTGACGCAGATGACACGTCTATCATTCTTTCTAGTAAAACATCTGACGATATGACACAATTAGTGAATACAGTTCTAATTGAATTTAATGACCCATTGTGAACCTAAACAGAACAGTATGCATGCAATTTGCGAATTCATCTAGAAGTCTTAACCTCAATCTCAGTTTCCAAAACTAATCTTCAGAATTGGCCAGTTCGACAAAATTCTTGGGAACATTGATTGACTCCGCTTCACATGGCAGGAACATATCGATTTTACATGTAAGAAATTGAATCAATCATACTTCTTGATAAAATCTCTCAAGTGTAAGTTAGATACAAAATCACTGATATCAGTTTATAATGCTAAATTTCACTCGATTATATATCATAATACTGCTGTCTGGGGACTAGCTAATGGATCACACAGGATTTTCATAAAGCAAAAAGTACTGCTGAGATTGATATTCAATTTGGATTATAGAACTTCCTGTAGAGATACATTCCAACAAAACAAAATATTGACAGTTACAAGTTAGTTGACTTTGAAAACATTAACATATACAGTGCTTCTCAAAAGTCCCCTCCCCCCCTCTTATTTTTGGAACGATTATACATAAACAAGTGGAATTTGGAAAATGAATATTAAAGGTTGTAAACTTCCCTACTAGTGATGATAGATGACGAAATCGTCAAAGAAGACGTCACAAGGCCATTGTGACCAATAATTTTAAATGGAACCCTACGGCAAGCGACACCTCTTTTAAAAGGTATCGAAAAAACCTATTCAATGATACTGATTTTGTTTGTGTTTATGGCAGTTTTGATGGCTCATTAGTAAAGATTAAAATTTAAATTCCATTCAGTATGATATTAATTACAGATTTAAGAATCAGTATCTACTTGAAGAAATTGCTCGAATTGACCTCCATTTACTTCCTGACAGGGAAATATCCTATTTTTAAACTCTTCTCGTACTTTTGCAAATGTGTCTGCGGAAACAGCCTCACATTCTGCAACAAAACGTTGTTTTAAAACGTCAATATTGTCAGGTTCAGTGGCGTGAACCTCCGATTTAGGGTACCCCCACAGAAAAAAAACAAAGGTGTGAGGTCCGGTGATCGAGCTGGCCATTCCGTTGAACCTCGTCGTCCAATCCATCTACCACGATACTCCTCATCCAGATACCGTCTTACTGCACCGTAATAGTGTGGAGGAGCACCATCCTGTTGAAATGTCATTTCCAAATTGCCGAATTCATCTGGATTATCTTCCAAAATTTCAAGGATTAACGGTTCTATTGCTTTTTGCAACAGCTCCAGATAAACCTCACCAGTTAAATTAGTATTTAAAAAAAGAGGCCCAACGATGTGGTTTCCCAGGATACCTGTCCAAACATTCACCTTCTGGAGAAATTGGGTATGTGTTTCACGAAACAGGTGAGGATTTGCGTCACTCCAATACCTCACATTCTGTGTATTTACATTTCCATTTAGATAGAAAGTACTTTCGTCTCTAAAACAAATTGTTTTGACATAGTCTGGGTGTTGGTTAATTGTAGTTTCCATATTTTCACAAAATTCTAGTCTTTGGTCTGGGTCGTCGTCGGAGAGTTGATGAACCATTTTTAATTTGTATGGATGAAATTTGTTTTTTTTCAACACCCTGTGTAGTGTACTTCGACTGACTTCACAGGTAGATGCAACGTGAGTTGTTAAAGAAGTAGGATTAACTATTACTTCTGCCAGTATATAAGTTTTTTTCTCATCAGAAATTTGTGATCTGCCAGATCGTTGCGCGTCATTAATACTACCCGTTGTTTCAAACTTACGAAGAGGCTCCCTTGAATAAGTTCTCCAAACGGGGCGATCGGGAAACCTCTCATTGAAAATGCGTTCTGCTGCATGAATATTTTGTCCAGTTTCACCAAGAATTAGGATCGCTGCTACTTTATCACCTAAAGTACGTACCATTTCGCTTCTTGAAGCACTTGAACGTTCGGCTCACAACAGTTTAACAAATTATTAAAATGTACAAAAATATTAAAAGTACCAAAAGCTGCTAAAACAGTTAAACGTTCGATCAACAATACACAAATTATTAAATGTACAAAAACTTGGACAATTACAAAAACGTCGAATTAGGGAGACTAACAAAAACGTTAGCTTATTTGACAACTATTCAGAGGCGGAGCTTGCATTTGGAATTGACTGATTTAATTCACCACAGCTTTGCGTTTTTTAAAAGCGAGTTGCCAATATAGTACAAGAGCTAGCAACGTCGGGAAAACAAGAATTTCAGGTAGGCCAGTTTTTAGATATGCTTTCTCTCTCACTCTACCGGACGTCATACGGGCTATCTGGCTGGCGGTAGTGGTTGCGTTCATCAGTGCGCATCGTACCTGTACAGGTAAAAAATTAATTTTTCAAATAATTTTACGAAGGTTCCTTTTTTTTATTATTTTAATTGAACTTTTTGACACATGAATCTATCATTGCCAGATATTTTTATTGTGGTTTAAACTGTGCCAAACGCTAATTTTGAATAAAAAAAAAATGTTTTCAAAATATTTTAGTATGGCTGAAATTTATATATGATGTTATTTGAGTATCTAAAAAGCCAAAATCTGATTTTTTAGACTGGTAAGTGTTTGAAAACAGATGGAACCAAACGTCATTGATGTCCCAAGAATCACTAGCTCCTAAATATGACAAATTAATTTTGCTAAGATCTTGAATGTCTCATCCAGCAATTCTTCATCATCTGTTATAATATTTTGCCAGGCTGACTGATACTGTTCTGATTGCTCTAACAGTTTAAAAGGTCGAAGTTTACTTAGAGAGCTTTCAATAGAGAATTCCCTAGAATTTCGTATACTTGATTGACGCTTTCAAATCGCTCATTATTCCCCACACCTAAGATGTCTAGAAACCCTGGTGTATGCACTCATATCTGAAAATGTGTCGGATCAAACGTGCGACAATACGGCCCGCTTGATTTCTTAGATGGCGATCTGATTCGAATGATTGTTGAGTAGATGTCAACACCAAAGAGCAACTCTCCTAAGAAATTTATTCGGACAATGTTCAGTCTGCTCCGAAATCGTCAAAGATGTGAAAGAAGTAGATTCCGCAATTCAGCCATTGTCTTCAATCATTTGGGCAGACATCGACCAGCGACAAACAGTTCAGTTTTCTTTACCTTATTACTACATCCACTATTCGAATCGAAGCTTCGGCTTTTCGCTCCTCGGTGTCGCCGCCGTTACAACGAATCAGTATTTTCCCAAGATTTTAGGTTATATCATTGTCTATAGACAATGGTTATATTTATCTTTGATTACGACGAAAATGGCATAGAAAGACACTGTCGGCCTAGAATTTGATTCTTGTTTGCTTTTGGCGTTTGGCTTGTTCAATTGTGGCGTTAGAAAATCGAGAATTCCGTTTTCATTTCGAATTATACATTTATTCAAAATGAAGTGCATGGTTCCATCTTGTGAAACTGAAATGACATTTTATGTAAGTAAAATATAGTACATAATACCATTGTCTCTTTAGACAATGATAGAACAATACAATTTAAATGATATTTGATTTCTGAAACACTTCAATTTTATTTTTTCAGGCTCACTCTTCCGAGGCACGATGAGAGGAAGAAATCAAAGATCAATTGAGTGACAAAAATTGTGTCTGCAGTGTGCACTTATTTAGGCAGGATGATATATATTGTGGTAAAGAATAAAATCAGATTGAGACCTGAAGCTATCCCCAAACAAAGTTTACGAAAACCCAATTTACCGTAAATCCAAACAATTCAGAGGAGTTTCAGGTTAGTTGATAAAGAGAAAAATGAAAAGCGAGTAGAGAACATATATATATATATATAAACATTTTGAGTAGGTTATTTATTCATTTTTGAAAACAATTATTCATTTTATGAAAATAAATTACTAATAGTTGGCTAGCACACCTAGTTATTTGTATTGATTACATTTTTTAAAACCCATGTATTCATTTCAGGAGTTCGGAGATTTTGGTATCCACATTAGCAAACAGCAGGAATAAAAACATTGGGTCAATTGAAAATCAGAATGAAAGGGATATCAGTTTGGTTCAATTTCACTTAGATGAAGGAAACCTGCTTTCAGAAAAATCTTACCAAAACAAGGAAAATATTGTCTCTAGGTACTTTTGTAATATGACTAATGGATGAAATTTTTTCTTCAGAAGAGGTAAGATATTAAATGAATTGTTATGTTGGAATTTCATTACAAAAAACAGTTCATCTCTTAACCTTCTCGAATGTAAACTTGAAACTGAAATTCAAAATATCTTGCACTACATTTGATGTTCTTTATTTTGTTACTAGAGATATCAAATAGTTATTTATGCAACAAGTGCAAAAAGTAAGTGTTTATTGCACTTGACGTAAAGTTGTCCGACGAGGTCGTCAGGCCGAGTTGGAGAACACATCAAGTGCAATAAACGCTTTTTGCACGAGTTGCATACAATATTTCTTCTACGTTCATGCAAAAATGAAAAAATGTTTTATTTAGGTGGCACTAAGTGTGGGAAAATAAAAAGCGTAATTTCATAGCAAAATATTTAATAATTAATTAGCACTATCGATTTGCATTGAGAAAGTTAGGAACGAATACCTATGTTAGGAACAATTTAACTCATTTTTGACAAATTGTATTTTCTAGTAATTCCGTAATCCAATATGCAATAAGTATGATTGAAAATAATATGAAATATGCAATGGTTTGAAATGTAATACAATATCACAGAAAATGGACTAAAAATAGCGTCGATTTGAACGTTTATGTTTGTCATGATCACAAAAGGCTGTAGTAGAATGACAGATGAGTGCAATAAACATTTTATCAGAGGAACAAATAAATTCATGTATCATTGTATACTATATAGATGGATTGTGTTTCAAATTGTTTCATTCCAATGTTGAAAAAGTCCCTTTTGATGCAACCTGTGCATTTTTTATTAGCATGTTCACAATACCAGGAGAAAACATGGCAATATTTCAATCCTTTGTGTGAAATTTTTTATATCTATGAAATCCTAAGCTTATCTTCAGTCTGAATGTCAATAGTTGGTGACCATTCCATTCCCCACTCATATAGATTTTTGCAGTTTCATTTTGTAAATTATTTATTATCCGGAATTTCTAAAATGTCTTTTAACATATTTTCTCAAGAAAAAAAGGCACATTAGGAAGAAATGAACCATAAAAATTTCTTTTGAGAAATGATTTTCATTATCCATTTTAAATGTCACATTGAGAGTTGATATATCATTGAATGCATCTGCAGTTGTAAGTAATGGAAAGTTCATTCCACATTCCATACAATTGGACAAGACAAGAGACAAGATTTTGGTAAAGTGTGGTATAAAGTTACAGGCTCTCTCTCTTTTGTGAGTTCTGCTATTATTTAGCGGTCCCTCAATGTTCATATATCAATCTGATGAAATCGAATTCAATAATAAATATGCTTGAAATTTTAAAATAAAAAGGAAATTTAAATATAATGGATTTTGACAATTTTTTTTAATGTTTTTTAATTTTTAGGAGAAAATACTCTGCACAGGGAAACTAAAGTTCAAAATGTCAACACTGCAAATTTAGTATTTCTGCTAGATCCTTCCTGTGGACAAGGAAACCTGATGCGAAACAGAAAGGGTCACACATCATTCGCAGCCTACAAGCACATTAGAATTATATGAGGTAAAAATTTATTTCTGTATACTTATGGATGATAATTCATAATTGTGGAGGTTCTGCCTGGAATTCACAAATTATTGGAGTTGTATTTTTTTAAATTGGATTCAAAAACTGCCTTTAGTATGCCTTATTTAATGCATCTATTTCTTGTGACAGATAACTTTGCATCACTGTGAAACAAAGTATCCACTTGAAGAAAGCAATAGTGAAGGTTTCTAACGAGCAATGAAAAAGTCAATAAGAGATATCAAAAAGATTCATAACTACAGGTTGATATGAGGTGAAATGAATATGACTCATATTCAGTTTAGTTGAAGTAAATATGTTCCTTTTGAAATGACCAAGCTATTTGTATATTGTCTTGCCTGTTTGTAAGGCCATTAGGTGCAATTCACACAGAACAGGTGCGTGGTGGTGGCGAGGGACTGGCGTGGTGCAGACGTGGAGTAGACTTGGTGTGCTCAATAAACACAGAAGGGATACCGACGTTTGTCATTCGTCAGTTACCTACTTGTGAAGCAAAGTGAAAATGCTCTCTTAAGAAGAAGATGACCTATTGGACCTTGTGAATTTATGTAACATATAAAAGAAAAGGAGATACTGGGTACATCGTTCGTGGTTAGATAAAGGAAAACTAGTGGTTCGTTCAACGTTATGCGGAAGCTCAACATGAACCCTGAATGTTTTCAAAGTCATACAGTTGCACTTCTTTGTAGAACTCTATTTCAAATTTGTAGAACTCTATTTCAAATTTAATAGCAAAATATTCAATAATTAATTAGCACTATCGATTTGCATTGAGAAAGTTAGGAACTAATACCTATGTTGGAACAATTTAATTTTTAAATTTTTTAATTCCGTAATCCAGTATGCAATAAATATGATTGAAAATAATATGAAATATGCAATTGCTTGAAATGTAATACAATATCACAGAAAATGGGCTAAAAATAGCGTCGATTTGAACGTTTATGTTTGTCATGATCACAAAACGCTGTAGTAGAATGACAGATGAGTGCAATAAACATTTTATTGCACTAATGCAATAAAGAACCAGTTTTTTCACCATATATAGTTCAATAAAGTTTTGGTTTTTGCATAAACGTAGAAAAATAATAATTTCCGTGAAAAAAATGTAGAAAAAATTGAATTCCAGTTTCATATATTTCATTTGGGATAACCATGTTTTCATTGGATTCTTATTTCTGGCTGATATACACCTTTATCATGACAGGGTGGCCTGATATATAATACTCAGCATAATATAATTTACCCCACACAAATAATATTCAAACTTATAATATTTGAAACTGATATGAAATGTCAAAAATTAGTATTCAAATAAGTGATTCATGAATAATTTTTCATTTAAAATTGATTTATATTTGTTGAAGGTATGAATGAAGAACAACTTTTCAATCATTACCATCGAACGAAACTTTACTAGGTACATTTGTGTTTTATATTTCACTTGACACAGTGTGGAAATTAATTATTCTTGAAATTTTCAGGAGGCAAATTTCGCATATGAAATAAAATTCAGCATATCTAGGGAAAATTCAGTATTTCTGTGTCCTGTCCTGTTGGTGGATGAAGAAAAGCCAATACGTCCTTGACAACACAGGATCATTTGAGGTATATATTGTCGTACACTACTGGGTGATAATTAGTTGTAGAGGTTCTCAAAATGACTGATTTTTACCACATTTATATTAGCTCGCTTTCGTGTCTGTTGGGTACAAATCTTGCAATAGATTTTAAACTAACTTCCTGATGAGTTTTAAAACTTCAGACATAGCTCAGAACTAGATGACAATGCAATATTAAGTCGCTTTCTTGTCTGTATGTCTGTTTGTTTGTCTGTAGAACGTTTACAGAACAAAAAGTGAGGTTAGGATTACACAATATCTCCATAGCACCAACAGAATGATCGATGAGTCAATGAGCACTGAATTGAACTGCCTTCCAAATAGTCACTCAATGTAACAACTAAATGAATTACAAATAAATTAATGAATAACCTACTTAACATCGTTAGAAGACAGAAAATAGTATGACAAATACATTTCCCTGAAATTGAAAACAAGCAAATTGAAGGGTTCATTTTATGTATTTTACCATGTTTATATTAACTCGCTTTCGTTGTCTGTTCCTTTCGGTACAAATCTTGTAATACTAATAGCAATCCATTTTAAACTAACTTCCCGATGAGATACTTGATCTTCAAACATAGCTCAAAACTGGATGACAATGCAATATCAACTCGCTTACATGTCTGTCTGTTTGTCTGTAATAATGATAATAGTAAAGAGCAATCGATTTTAAACTAGATGAAATAAACCTGAAATTTGCCATATGTCTCTGTCATCATCTCATTAAGATGTCTTTTTGGCCCGTTTTATAAACGTGGCATATTAAAAAAATATATCTAAATTTCTGGTTGACGTTCAATGATTATTGGAATTGTTTTATTTTAATATTTAGTGGTTGATCGATCTTCACCTTATTTGATACACATATTGCATTTGCTAAATATCTTTGCATCACATCAAAATACTGATTCACCTAGATATATAATCATTTACAGCTTCTACTATAAAAATCTCTTCTGAACATTTTGTCCCATTGAGTATGTAATAAAAAGTATATATTTATCAAATTCTTGATGGAAAACCACTCTTAGATTGAAATGTATGTAATTTCTTTCTTAAAATAAGATTTTCTAAAGTTTTAACTTTGAATGAGTTTTTGGTGTTCTTCTCTGACAGGTGAAACCTTAAATTTCAATTGAAATGAAATTTGAGGTATTTCTTGTTGTCTGAATGGAAGTCATTAATTTTTTTGTACATTGTTAGAGTTTTTCTTAAAAAAAAATATATCAAAATCAAATATATATATATATATATATATATAATAATTTCTTGACCAGATGTTCATTTTCTTTGTTTTCTCGAAATGAGGGCCTCAGTCAGTATATGTATTTTTTATTTTATACGACATTTCAACAAACATTGTTTCAGGTAAATTCTTAAAAATAATTAAAACACTAAATTAAAATAATATTTAAAAAATTTTAAAATTCAAAGAGACGTTCAAAACTTACAATATAATTCAACAGTTATTCTTTCAATATTTTCGAGTTCATAGTTGGGAACATTCTCATGAATAGAAAATTCTCTGTAAAAATCCACGATAAAATGTTATTTTGTGAATGTTCAAATAAAATTCTTCCGGTAAGTTAGCTGACATTGAACTCATCTGATAGATATTTGAAAGGACCCCTAACTCAATGAGTTCTTAATTAAGACTGGAATACAAAATCAAATAACTATCTGAATAAAAATGCAAATTTTCAATTTTAGATTTTTTTTTTTGAGTTAGGGTCCTTTCAGAATATATATCAGATGAAGTTCAATGTCCAGCGTGGCTTTAGCCGGGGAAGTAGTTGTTTTCTCTTGGACATTCAAAAAAAATAATTCATTTTTATCGTGGATTTTTTCAATTCATAGAAAAATATTTCTATTCAATTGAGAATGTTTCCCTTTTCAACATAAATACCCCACAAGAGGTTATCTTGAACGATGAAAGATAGTGACTAAAGTTTATCTTTCAGTCGCAGATGATTCCACATCTGATTTCATGAACATCCTGTTCATAGTTTCAAACAAATCAATTCGTGTTCATATTTCACAATTGGAATGAACATTGTTGAATATCTGAGATTGCTAGTATCGAGTTTGTTTTTATCTGTTATCGTTTTTTCCCATTTTTTTTTAAATACATTGGAGTGTTTGCCATATTCAGTTGTAGTATGTGGGCTCTATTGTTATAATTTATGCAAGACTTTTTCGTGTCAAAATGTAAAGATCAGTTTATTTTCATCACTATTTTTTTCTTTTGTCAAAATTTCAATCTTGTCAAAATCGAATTTACGTTGATTTTCCTTTTCATGTTTAGACAATGCTGTGATGTCTGATTTTAATCGTATTTGTTTGATGTTATGTAACGTATTCTGTTTTTAACTCTACATGTTTTACATTATTTTCAAGAATTTGGGTAGTAAGATCATTCTTGCAAACTTATTTTATTTTTCTTTACAGATCAAGGAAATTGAACCTTGCAGATACAGTTTATTCAGAAGAGGAAAGAAGATAAAATTTCTGAAGATTTGAAATTGCAATGGGAATTCAATTTAACAGAAAATGTCGAAAACAAATGGAAAACTTGATATTATGTTATATAAAGATATAGATATTATGTTATATAAAGATATACCAATGTATGATTGATGAACCTGGCTAAACATTTTGAGGGTGGTTATGATTTTTTCATGTACAATATAAACCCTCGACGGCCGCAAATCAATCATCTCTTGGTATATCATTATATAGCCTTTCAGTAACACGTATACCAAATATTGACTTGGCAAAAAAATTATTGTGGGTTTTAGATTTTTTTCCGAAATACAATATAAACTACCCCTTCGAGGACCGCAAACAATCATCTCTTGGTATATCATTATATAGCCTTCCAGTAACACATATACCAAAACTGAACTTGGCTAAACATTTTTGTTGGTGGGTCTACATTTTTTTTCGAAAAACAAGTATAAACTACCGCTTTGGCAGCCTGCAAATCAGTCATCTCTTGGTATATTATTATATAGCCTTCCAGTAATACATATATCAAAAATGAACTTATCTAAACATTTTTGAAGGTGGATTTTGTTTTTTTTTTAAATATCGACAATTATAAATTATCTTTTTGCCGGCATTGAATGAATGTGTTTTTTTGTGGAGGAACAACGTTTCTTGACATGTTTTTTGGGTAACCTTCCACAGTCTGAAAATGAAAATATAATCAGGAAAATCTATACAAGTGTAGAAAGGGCAAACTAATTAGTTCACCCCGATAAGTTACTGCGTTCACCAAATTATTTTCCAATAGAAAAAATGACTCGATTTGTCGGTAACTTTTCGTTCCCTTAATATGCCTATAAAAATAGTAAAAATTCAAAAGATACTTCTCTATATAGTTTTTGATTGACGTTTCGGGGACTATATCTGCCCCGCTCTCAAAATCTTCTAAATCTCCTTTAATTGTTTGAATAATTTGGATTTTTTCTTGCAATTTTTTTCGCGTTTTCAACTGATTTTCCTGATTATATTTTCATTTTCAGACTGTGGAAGGTTACCCAAAAAACATGTCAAGAAACATTATATATAGCCTTTCAGAAGTACATATTCCAAATATCCACTTGGCTAAACATATTTGAGGGTGCATTTTGAATTTTTATCTAAAAACATATCAAATATATCTAAGTATATCATTCTTAAGTTTTTCATTTGTGTTGTGTTCGACCATTTTCTGTTAAATTGAATTCCCATTGCAATTCCAAGTCTCCAGCCATTCGATTTGGTTGAAAATTCGAAGGAATTTTGAATCACCCTGACTGATCATTTGGCCGCCAGATAAAAACGGCTGCCAGAAATTGGCCGCTAACTTCACACTGATCTGCTAAATAGGGCTTTTTGAATAAATGCAAAGTTGAATATAATCTAAATTTGTAATTCAGAATTTTTAATGAATGAATGAGAAGCACAATTCCTCAATTACTTCTTATTAACTTTGAGATATCACTAAAAAATGATATGAAGTTCCTTTTTTCTCAAATAATCATTCTCATTTCAAATATATATTATCCATAGGGATAAGGGATTAATCATGTTTTGGATACAATCCGCCGAAAC
The DNA here is from genome assembly GCA_018342105.1 of Gonioctena quinquepunctata. Taxonomy (NCBI): domain Eukaryota; kingdom Metazoa; phylum Arthropoda; class Insecta; order Coleoptera; family Chrysomelidae; genus Gonioctena; species Gonioctena quinquepunctata. The sequence continues at coordinate 734,398 of JAFIRS010000327.1, read as the reverse complement.
TGTCATTTTGTCCAATTAAATATTCAATGTAAAATTTCAGAAAAATTTGTAATTAATATTGAAATACATTTTTACAGGTTTTCTGAAAAACTCCAAAAAATATCTATAATAAAATGCATTGGGAATGAAATGGAAGCCCCACCTGTTGAATTGCAAGAGTTTCGGGCTCTCTACAGATTTTCCCAACATTTTTAATATGATCTTGGGTAAAAGTAATTCAAAATGAATTTAAATAACCTTGATGCATTACCCTTTCATCATTACTATTGAATTCTGATACAAATCACATTAAAATATTTATTTCAGTTGTATTATATACGTAATAGATTAAGATTATTTATGTTTCTTGGGTTCAAAAAAAATTTATTATTATTTTACATCTCATTATATTGATTTTTCCCAAAAATATATGTCCAAAGATTGGGTATTTTTTTTTCAGACGTAGCTCATTTTTCGTATAAAAAGCTTTGCCACATCTCTGTCTTGCTCTAGCATAGCCTGCAAAGCTTCTGAGCAAAATCATTCATTCTGACTGAATAACAACACATCAACATTTTGAAAAGGTCTTTGTGGAATTCTTGAGTGTTCAAGAATTTGGTTTGGTTTGCTCATGCTAACCTTTTCTGAAACTGGTTCTGGAATCCAATGGTTGTCTTGGAGTGGCTCCGAACTGGAAATATTAATAATAAAACACTATTTAAATAGGTTAAATAAAATATAACTAGTGTGTGTTGTTTGGGAATAAAGAGAAAGAATTGTTTGAAAAAATCATCAATAAATATTCTTGGTGAAAAATATGTTGTCTATACCTATATTTAATATGTGTCATTATCATTTTTAGTTTGGGAATTAAATTGAATGCCCGAAAATCAATTAATTACAAAGGCGGTGCCATGAAAATAATTTTTTGAGATGAAAGAAGAAAACAAACATTTTCCAAACCCTTGTGTTCAGAGGAAACCAATTGTTTATTTATTTTTTTCATTAAGACTATTCGCTCCCCTCTTTCAAATATTTTTTTCACTTTTATCCTTGTATCATGTTGCTCGCTAGATTTTCAACTTCGAACGGTCACTTAAATTCAACTCCTTCAAACTACTAAGGAATATAATTTAAAATTTCTGAGAAAGTGCTATGAATTCTAATTTATTATTTTCCACTTGGAAATCATGGTGACACACAGTCGTGGATAGTCCAATTAAATTTTCCTCCTACAATCAATGATTCTTGTTTATTTAGTATATCTCCTGGAAGGGTATTGTGAGATTTTGTTAATTAATTGAGGAATTTATAAGCATTATTACATGAAATGTTGATCTATTCAGCAATTGCAAATGATAATATTTTTTGGTTTAATACATTGAACTGTGAGAATTTTTCTTTTGAACTTCAATGAGTGCATATATTTCCCAACAACGAATAACTCAACTGTTCATTTTGAATATCAATTTCGTTTTCAGACTTTAATAGAATATAATCAATATGGGTTGCTTTTTTGGGGCTAATATTTCGATCATTTTTCACAGGGTATTTTCGTACCTTTAAGTTATGTTTGTATTCATAACCTCCATAAGTTGGGAGACACATCGTATTGGTGTCCAGAATCCTATGACTTTGAACGTTAAATTTGAGTTAAAAAAAATACCTTTATTGACATAGGAAAGGTCGTCGTATCTCCTGAAGTAATTGGGAGCACAAAGTTTGTGCTCAGTGAGAGATTGTGCAAGTAGGTAACCCAAAATTGTGAAAATCGTTGAGACTATAAATTTACCCAAAAATCAAACTATATATATATATATATATATATATATATATATATATATATATATATATATATATATATCACAACCGAAACTTTTAGGGCCAGGCTTCGATTTGAACTCCAGAACAGTACTTCGAAAATGGAATATATTATGCGTCAACACATTCTAAGCTCTGTCGTTAATTCATTGAAGTGCAAAAAAATCTTAGAATTAGTTATGAAAATTATCGGAGAAAAAGTCCCACTTATTGATTCCATAAACTTTCAAATGTGTTATATCAGCAATTTCACTCACCTGCTTTGGTGCGGCAAAAAATCGACAGCCTGTGACTGACCACACAACATACAAACACGATTCATTTCAATGAATACTGAATACAAAACATTGGTAATTATAACTGAGTTTTGCAGAAATAACAATTCACAAATCATAACCTCAATCGGATTGAAAAGCATTCAAATTTTCCAATTGGTTGGAAGTTTCATAACTCACATGTCCGTATTCCGCATCAGTGTGCAGGTTGCCTAAGGTTGGCGAATGCATTTTGTAATGGCCAAACAGATCCAATTCGTTGAACTATGTCAATTTGTCACCATCTATTGTGAAAAATTTGAAGTAAGACGCGAGAATCTCTACTAAAAAGTCTAAACAAAATCGAATCAGTGCATATGCTGCATGGGGTCGGCTTTAGAATAGCCCCATGGTAAATCCTGCCTGTCGTAAGAGGCGACTAAAAGGATAACCGTAGGTGGAAGATGGTCTCATCGCCCGGTGAAATACCACCATATCGACCTTGTGTGCTGTGAAATGGATCATTCCATGTTTCAGTGTTCGGTCGATACTTTCCGGTCTCCCTCTTTCCTTTTCCCCAATTCCTCCTTTATTTTCAGGTGCATCCTAATAGTAATAATGATGAAGTCTCCTAGAGTAAAACACTCCGGAAGTAAAACACCTCTCCATCGAGAGGTACTCGACGGGACTCAACATTAAAGATTAACTTTTGCAACATCCGCGGACTCAACAAGAACATCAATGACGTCCACCATCACCTACAGACGAAAAAACCGGATATTCTGGCTCTAACAGAAACACAAGTAAACTCGTCCACCAACAAGGTCCATATGCTTTGTCCTGGTTACGAACTCCATTCTCGATTCAGGTTCAAAGGTGGAGTCTGCCTTTACGCTAAGGCTAACCTTTCATGCCAGCGTGAAGAGAGTTTGGAACCGAAAGACTTTGTTGTGATGTGGTTCAAGCTATCTGATAACAAAGTGACTAAGTTCCTCTGCTGCCTCTACCTATCACCTAATGAACCTTCATATAACGACCTCTTTGAGTTTTTATCACTCAGACTGGACTACATTCAGGAGAACCACCCAACAGCTGAAACCATGATCATGGGAGACTTTAATGTACATAACGCTGCCTGGCTCAAATTCTCTGACAAAACAGATGATGCGGGTCGTCAAGCCGAGGCCTTCGCCATCACTCATGGTCTAGAACAACTGGTCGAGCTACCAACCCGCATCCCTGATGTCAACAACCAGTCTGCCAATACACTAGATCTTTTCCTCACCACCAATCCTGACCCGTATAGAATAGAAGTTTGTGCCCCACTTGGAAACTCTGATCACACCCTTATCTCCACAACATGCTCTTTCCATTTACCATCGAGCTGCACAATACCACCCCGTCTCATGTGGCATTACAATTCGGCCGACTGGGAAGGTCTTCGTATGTTTTTCTCAGCGTTTCCATGGAAGAGAGTTTGTTTCTCTTCAGTAGATCCAACACGATGTGCTGAGACAATTTCTGAAATCATCATGTTGGGGATGCAAACTAACATACCGAATACCGAAAGAAGAACATCATCCGATAAGACCTGGTTTAACAGAAACTGCTCTAGAGCTGTGGCTTCCAAACAGGCAGCATACCATCGATGGCTAAAAAATCCGGGCTCTGAGACCAGAGCAGCATATGTCGAGGCTAGAGGCATATGCAAAGAGACAATAGAATGCTCAAAAGATGCCCACAATGCCAAAATAAGATCAAAACTTGCTGAATGTCCTAACGGATCCCGTTCATTTTGGTCTTTCGCCAAAGCTGTGGGAAGAAACTTCACTTCCAGCTCATTTCCTCCTCTAACCAAAGAAGATGGAACACTAGCAACGACTGTCCAGGAAAAAGCCAATAACTTTGCGCACCTATTTGCTGGAAATTCCACTCTGGATTCATCGGGAAAACAACTCCCGAACATTACACCTATTGATAGTCACATGCCCGAGATCACCTTTCGCCAACGTACTATCAGAAAGATTTTGCTGGGTCTCAACACCAACAAAGCCTGTGGATCTGACGGAATCCCGCCGATTGTTCTCAAGAAATGTGCCCCCGAACTAACACCTGTTCTTTGAAAGTTGTTCAACCACTCTTACAATTTGGGGGTATTTCCGTCCAATTGGAAAATTGCAAGAGTACAGCCAGTCCCTAAAAAAGGCAAAAAGGCCCTACCTAGCAACTACAGACCTATCGCATGGAAAAAGCCATCAACATCGAGCTCATGAAATATCTGGAAGACTCAGGAATTGTCAACGATAGGCAATATGGCTTCCGCCATCAGAGATCAACTGGTGACCTGCTCGCTTACGTCTCACATATATGGCAGCTATCTATTGAAAAGTATGGAGAAACTTTAGCTGTGGCATTAGATATCTCCAAGGCGTTCGATCGAGTTTGGCACCAGGGACTCCTCGCCAAGCTTCCGTCTTATGGCTTGCCCCTCAGCTGTGTTTCTGCTTGCTAGTTTTCTCTCAAACAGGTCTCTCCATGTAGTGGTCGATGGAGTTTCATCTGACACTCTACCATAAATGCTGGTGTTCCGCAAAGATCTATTCTCGCACCAACACTATTTCTACTTCACATCAACGACCTGTTGAAAGCAACTTCATGTCCAGTACACAGCTTTGCTGATGATAGTACCCTCCATACCGCTTTCTCTTCCAGGGCCCTATATCAGCCCGTGAAACCAGAAATGAACGAGGAAGAAATGTTAATAATATAAATATGGACTTAGCAACAATTCTCGAGTGGGGATCTAATAACTTGGTAGAATTCAATGCAAACAAAACACAAGCATGTCTTTTCTCTAGAAAAGTCGATCTCACTGTGCCTAACATAACTTTGTCAGGAATAACCATACCACTGAAATCATCCATATCGATGCTTGGTATTACTATCAGCAATAACCTTTCCTGGGAAAATCACGTGAGGTCCATTGCCAAAAGTGCATCCCAAAAACTTGGTTTTTTGTTTCGTGCCAAGAGCTATTTCACCCCCACTCAGCTGCTTATGATCTATAAGGCACGGATCCGACCTGTCCTGGAATACTGTTCCCATATTTGGGGCGCGGCACCTAAACATATCCTGAGGCTATTGGATTCTGTCCAAAAAAGGGCAATTCGTCTCGTCGGTGATGCCTCGCTTACAAACTCGCTCACTTGTCTGGAACACCGTAGAAAAGTTGGCGATTTGTCTCTATTCTATAGATATTTTCATGGGCGATGCTCTGCTGGAATATCAACAATTGTTCCTGCTTTGGCAAGTCAAGTTCAGTCATCACACCCCTTCATGGTCACTTTGGAGACCTGCAGAACATCACTTTCCAAAGACTCGTTCATCCAACGAACAGCGAGGCTTTGGAACTCATTGCCTAGGGAGGTGTTCCCCGAGGCGTACAACCTCCAGAAATTTAAGAAGAACACCAACTCCTACCTTCTTTCCCTTGGTTCCCACGATGTTCTCTGAACATTACAGGATATCCCTTTTCGTGGGAACCAGAACATAAAAAAAAATACACCAGGGTTTTTAGGCATCTTACCCACACCCAAATTCATCCAGAGTTTTAGTGATGCATTCAAATGATCCATGTTACCAAGAAGTATTATTAAAATATCTGTGTCTGAGCAGCATATCACAACTTCGGCATCGACATTTATTTGGCAAATGTGATATATTATTCGGGCCATTGTCACACAATTTCGTTAAAAACATTAAAAATAACAGCAACGAATACGCCAATGTGACTGAACTGACGCCATCTTGACTACAAACAGCTGCTGTCGTCTATCTCGCTTGCGCAACTAGCGCGTGACAGTCTGTACTCTTCCAACATGCCCAATCACTTTTCACTTTTAGATCGGTCTGGCTGAAGGTTCAACAATTGAATTATTGTTTGACAAATTAATTTTGGCTTTTCAGAAACTCAAATAACATCATATAACAATTTCAGCCATACTGAAATATTTTGAAAAAAAATTTTTTTTTAATTCAAAATTAGCGTTTGGCACAGTTTGAACAACAATGAAAATATCTGGCAATAATAGATTAATGTGTCAAAAGAATTAATTAAAATAATAAAAAAAGGAACCTTCTTAAAATCATTTCAAAAATTGATATTTTACCTATACAGGTACGATGCGCACTGATAAACGCAACCACTACCGCCAGCCAGGTAGCCCGTATGACGTCCGGGAGAGTGAGAGAGATAGCATATCTGAAAACTGGCCTACCTTAAATTCTCTCTCGAAAACGTTGCTAGCTCTTAGACTAAAACGGCCATAAACACAAACAAAATATTGAATAGGTTTTTCGATACCTTTTAAAAGAGGTGTCGCTTGCCGTAGGGTTCCATTTAAAATTATTGGTCACAATGGCCTTGTGACGTCATCTTTGACGATTTCGTCATCTATAATCACTAGTAGGGAAGTTTACAGCCTTTAATATTCAGTTTACAAATTTCACTTGTTTATGTATAATTGTTCCAAAAATAAAAGGAGAGGAGTGGACTTTTGAGGTGCACTGTATACATGAAAATAAAGGTATGCTATAAATGAGAGCAGAAATGCATAATTATAATACAAGGAGTAAAAATATGATCACAACTCGAAAACATCATAACGCAAAATACGAAAAATCTCCTAAATTTGTTGGTATTCGTATTTTCAACTCACTGCAATGATATGCAGACCTTGACAACTTAAAAAAAAATAGGAAAATGTTTTTACGCGGTAGATGAATTTACACTTGAAGTGAGCAATGGGCAATCGTGTTTATTTCGAGAATTTCGTTTTTAAATGTTCTTGTCTCGGTAGAGTGTTGCTATGTCCTTTTCAATTGTGTTTTGTTAATGACGATGTGTTGATTTAATTATGTTTATTGTGAAATATCTTTTAATCACATTTTATCCAGACTTGGTGTATTTTATATTGTTTTTTAATGACCAGGTGTTGATTTCATTATTTTTATTGCGGAATGTCTGTTGATCACATTTTATCTAGACTTGGTGTATTTTATATTGTTTTTTTTAATACCAATATGTTGATTTAATGATTTTAATTGTGAAATGTTTTTTAATCACATTTTATCTAGATTTAGAGTATAGTTTTTATGTATGTATAAACCTATGCAACTATGACTTGTACCATCTACATAATATGTAGGAAAAGGATTAATAAAATCTATCTATTATCGTGGGGTATGACTAAGAGTTTTCTCATGGAACATATGTATTTAATACTTATTATTTTTTCTCTTATATAACACTTCTCTTCAAACAACAAAATAATTTAGGTCAGCAGATAACAACAGATTTGAATGTAATGAGTGAAATGTACTGAGTGGTAGGATTTCGGCGACCTTATCCTACATTTTTCTAGGGATGCGTCGTACCATAGAAGACAATGCTAATACACGTCCCGGAATTATCCTACCTAATTCAGACTCTTCGTCCATTTCTTTATCGTAGCAACCTGCGAATACTGACGTCAATTTCATTTGAAAAATTATTGCTTTGTCAAAGTCAAGATATGAACTGAAACGTATTGGAAATCTACAATATTCTAGTGAGAAATGGAACACCGACGCTCCAGAAGCCTAATGAGCCGGAAAAGTAGTAAGTCGCCAGTCAAAAACAAACCTTCGAGAATATTTCCCAATCCCTTTTTCAATTTTCTGAAAAACTTCAGAAAATCAAACAAACATAAGTTGTCCGTCGTTGAAATAACGAAAAGAGGAGGTCAGTTATGGCGGAGAATGAGTGCCGGGGAAAAATCTCCCTATATAAAGTTGGCCAGAGAGGCACCAAAATACAGATATAGAGAAAGAACGAGAAGCAGAAAACGCAGGACTCGGAACGGGGAAAGTAGGAGAAGGCGTTATACAACGTCACGTTCCTCTTCCTTCAAGTCTGAAGAAACAAATAAATGTGTAGAAAGACGTAGAAAAAAGCCGGAAATAAAAAATGTTGGAGGACGTGCAAGAAAACCCGACAAAAACCAAGGGAAAATTAAGCAGAACGGTGATAAATGTGAAAGTGGAAACAAGACTGGTGAAATGAGACCGAAATCAATCGATTATGATGATATACGACGTGATTATATTTGAATCATATTCCGCATGTTTTTGTGATGTATAAATATCCAGTAATTTATTCAGTACAAAAACATGCGGATTATGAATCAAATATAAACGTATGAATGTTTCAATAAAATTATTTTAGTGGCCGTTATTTTGTTAACCCATAAATTTTCTCGCGACCGACTTGCATGGGAGGCCGTTTTTGACAAAAATTATTATGATAATATATTTCCTCCCGAAAATATTTATAGGTCAATATATCCATCAGGTGACACAAATATACAGGGTGGGGCACCCCATACGACACGGTCCCTGTAAACCAAACCATTAATTTTTTCGGGAATTTCTCCATTTCATTATATGTATATTAACTAAGGCTGCAAAAGGAAATTCTTTTGGAGTCTACAGGGTGGCTAAAAAAAGTGTGACATATCAAAATTGTGTTTTTTTAAATGGAACACCCTGGATTTCGTTAATCTTTTGAATAGGTCAGGAAAAAATCATATGATTTCATTAGAGGTACTATGTACCTAACTATAACCGTTCTCGAGTTATTGATTTTTTTATGAAAATGCTAGGTGCAATTGGAAACCAAATAACATCGAAATATATAGAAATCATCTCTTCGAATTCTGACCAAGCATGAAAGAGGTTTTGAGCTATTGATTTCGATAAAACCCGTTTCTCAATATTATACAGAATGTTCAAAAATCATTGTCACTTTTTTATAATTTCGGACAAAGATAACTTTGTTATTTCAAATAGAAGTCCCTGTATTTTTTTGGTCTGAACAATATGAAATTCAAAAATATTTTTTTTCATATTGGGGTTCCCCATACCTGAACTAAATAGTTTTTCAGATATTGGCTTTTTCAAATAGTAGTTCTTATTTCAATGCATTCTTTGAATCAAGATAGCTTTGAAACGACATTTATTTGATTTGCTCACAGAATTCTCATTGACAGTTGTTATACTTCACTTCATCGAAAATATTTACTGTTCATTAAAATGAAGTTATCATTTACATTCATATTCTGACACTAGTTCATTAAACAGACTATACAATTTTTTTATTATTCAACTGAAACAACAACAAAATATGAAACACAAATGTATTCAATTCAAAGTAGGTGCTCGAAATGACGACCATCCTGTTGAATACAAAGAGCCACTCTCTCTATGAAAGACTTCTTAACACTTAATAACATTTGAGGCGTCACTCTTCGAAAAGCAGCCCTTATTCTCTCCATCATATTTTCCAGTGTGGTTGGAGGATTGTCGTAAACCTCATTCTTCAAGTATCCCCATAGGAAAAAATCGAGGCAAGTCAAATCTAATGATCTCGCTGGCCAATTTTGTGGTCCTCCCCCACCAATCCATTTATTCGAAAAGCACATATTCAAAAACTGTCTGACACTGAATTTGAAATGTGCCGGAGCTCTATCCAATTGTAACCACATCCGTTGTATGATATTTAGCGGCACATCCTCCAGAAGCTCAGGCAGATCATCTCGTAAAAATTGTAAAAAATGTTGACCATTCATGTTTCCATAAAAAAAAGTATGGTCCTATAACTTGTGTACCTATAATTCCTCCCCACACGTTGACAGACCATCTATTCTGGTGATCCAGAGTGAGGAAAAAATGAGGATTCACATCACTATAATAATGGAAGTTGTGTCTGTTCACTAAGCCATTGTTATGAAAAGTAGATTCATCATAAAATAAAATGGAATCCAAAAAATGTTCATCCTCACTAAACTTGTCCGGAACCCATAGACAAAACTCGATTCGTCGATGGAAGCCTATTTCATATGATTCCTGGTGCATCTGAATACGGTACGGGTGAAATTTGTATTTTTTTATTACCCTCCGTCTGCTTATCCCTGTATCTTTCTCGATCTTACGTTGACTCGTATGAGGGTTTTCTATGATTGATCCCATAATAAGAAATTCATTTTCTTCATTTCCAATGATAGGTTTTGGTCTATTTGCCTTTTCATAAGCTACACTTCCAGTCCTACGAAATTGATGTAGCAATCGTTTGAAAACCAACTCGTTTGGATGATTCCGGTCTGGATATTTTTGGGCATACACCCTCGACTCCAAAAGGAAAACTCACCAATCGCTAAAATCATATCTATCCGCTCCTGAATGAGATAAGTTTTCATTTTCGACGCTAATAATTCAGTGAATGTTTTGAATAACGTAAAACACAATAACTGTCAATAAGAATTCTTTCAACAAGTTGAATAAATGTCGTTTCAAAGCTTTGTCGATTCAAAGAATGCATTGAAATAAGAACTACTATTTGAAAAAGCCAATATCTGAAAATCTATTTAGGTTAGTTATAGGAAACCCAAATATGAAATGAAAGATAATTGAATTTTATTTTGTTCGGACCAAAAAAATACAGGGTGTTCTATTTGAAATAACAAAGTTATCTTTGTCCGAAATTATAAAAAAGTGACAATGATTTTTGAACATTCTGAATAATATTGAGAAACGGGTTTTATCGAAATCAATAGCCCAAAACCACTTTCATGCTTGGTCAGAATTCGAAGGGATGATTTCTATTCATTTCGATGTTATTCAATTCCAATTGTACCTAGCATTTTCATAAAAAAATCAATAACTCGAAAATGAACGGTTATCGTTAGGTACATAGTACCTCACATGAAATAATATTATTTTTTCTTGACCTTTCCAAATTTGTAACGAAAAACAGGGTGTTCCATTTAGAAAAACACAACTTTGATATGTCACACTTTTTTGAGCCACCCTGTAGACTCCAAAATAATTTCCTTTCGCAGCCTTAATCAATATATATATAATGAAATGGAGAAATTCCCGAAAAAATTAATGGTTTGGTTTACAGGGACCGTGTCGTATGGGGTGCCCCACCCTGTATATTGCAGTTGAACAAAAAAATATTTTAGCATTCATTCATATATTAAGATAAGGAAGGTGAGGCACATTCGGCCACACAATAAATTTGAAGAAATATATTCCAAATTTCTGTTGAATTTATACCTCTATTACATAGCTAGTAAGCGTTATACCTTTTACTCACCAAATAACGTAAATATAAAAACCTGATTTTTACAGAAAAAAGTAATAAAACACTACATGGTGTCCATATGTGCCCCTTAATGGGGCAGACATATTTCACTTGTTTCAACAAAAAATTAGGACACAAAATCTACAACATTTATTAACTCTTTGTAAACGGAATTCTTTTTTTTTATTTATCAGTAATTTAATAATTTCAAGGGGCATATGGGGACAAGAGATGAACGAAAATGAATGCATTTATTTTTTATTTTGTGTATTTTTTGAAAAAAAAGTGGTCACCCCATGGAACAACTAGACCACAAACAAGTATTTAAAGAGCATGCAATGGAATGAAACAGTTCCTCTCTTCAGATAGACATAAACCTACATTGCATACAGTACAGTGCAATCTTGTGCGATGGAGTACTTTAACAACGTACTTTGGATCCATGCTGAGGCATATGAGCTGCTCCATCTTGGCTTGAACGTGTTTCTTCTCTCTACTTGCGGAATTTTTGGTCATCTTCAATCTAACCAGTAGCCACAATAATTTTGAACGCTTTCAGAGATAAGCAGACACCAGTTGTTGATTTTTGAAGAGTATAAAAGAGTTCACTAGTGTTAGGTCGACAAAATGAAAAAAATTCTGTGCTACCACTTTTTGGATTTTCTATCCAATTCGTAGCACGATTTTAACACATATCGGACTTGTCCACGAAGCCCATATATCTATTGTAATATTTTACTAATTTTTCACACTTCACTTGTGACGTCCCATCCTTTTGTTTCCTTTTGACAGTTTCTTTATTTGTAGGACTATGAAAATTACTAAGAAAAAGTGTGGGTTATCCATCCATTGCAGAGCTAGCACGCCATCTTCACTCATTCTCCAATTTGATTCACCTCTGTTTATCTTTCTATTGGTTTTGAGATCACCCCGGATACCTTTTCTGTCTTTTCAAGCTGTTCCATATGCATAGATCTTGTCTTGCAGCAAGTCGCGTTGTAAATCTACAGAATTAAAATAGTTATCGAAGAAAACTTCATAATATTTTCCGACCATATCTCTCGTCAGATCTTTTATAACTCTTGATCCGAAGTTCTGTTTCCTCAAATCTTTGACTTTTCCAGTGTATATTTGAAATTCCGAAACGTAGCCTGACGGATCAGCACGTACCCATACTTTGTATCCCCTTTTTATTGGTTTCAAATGCATACCGGGTGACACAAGATATCGGGCCACCCCTGTAACTTCTGCATTTGTGAACGGATTTTTCTGGAATTTGGTACAGTATTTTACAAAAATTTTACATATTCAAGTTCAACAGCTCAAAACAAGTCCAAACCTTATGTCAAATGTCATTTTTTTAAAACAATTGAAATTAAAATTGTTTTTTTATTTTACCTCGTGGATAAATGGGATTTGGTCGAAGCTATTCACAATCGTAAATAACAGAAAAACTTGATTTTTTCTGAAAAATTATTTTTTGTGACACTTATTGGTTAATCAATTCAGTCACATCACATTTTGATCAAAATTCATTTTTTTCAAATGAAATCCCCTATGGGCCACCTACCTGTCTCTCTAGAACATTCATTAAGGAAAAAAATAACATATCATTTTTGTATTTCGGTGCAGTAACAAATTGTATACATTCAAAAATCTACAACTAGTTCATGAGTTTTCTGGCAGTTCGAATAATTTTTTAACTTAGTAAGCTGTGGAAAACAACATTTCTGAATCTTGTCAACTAATTGTGTAAGTTATACTTATAAGCACGATAGTGGTGTTTTTTTAATTCTTCTAGCATTTTCTCGACTGACATTGCATTGGTATTCCAATTCCCGCGTCGAAGCGGTTGGATCAAAATCAACATAAGCAAAACATTCATTTCTGCCTGCTCACTTACGATCATCTTCTCCATTATTGGGTTCTTTTGGGAATCTTCTCTCCACATTTTTGAAAAATTTTCTTTGTGGGTGTCTTCTGTGTGGGTATCCTTCAGCGTATAACTGACAAGCGGCGACAATGTTTTCAAGACATTCTCCGTAAATTAATAACATATTCACTTCCTTTGAACCTATAATTTTGATTTTACATTTCTACTAAACTAATTCCCGGAAGTTAACTAATTTTCGAGAGTTGAGATGAAAGATGACAGCGAAACACAATTAGTTGACAAGATTCAGAAATGTTGTTTTCCACAGCTTACTAAGTTGAAAAATTATTCGAACTGCCAGAAAACTCATGAACTGTTGTAGATTTTTGAATGTATACAATTTGTTACTGCACCGAAATACAAAAATGATATGTCATTTTTTTCCTTAATGAATGTTCTAGAGATTTCATTTGAAAAAAAATAATTTTTGATCAAAATGTGATGTGACTGAATTAATTCATCAATAAATGACACAAAACATAATTTTTCAGAAAAAATTATGTTCCTCTGTTATGTGCGACTCATTGTGAATAGCCTTGACCAAATTTCATTTATCCACGAGGTAAAATAAAAAACAATTTTAATTTCAATTGTTTCAAAGAAATGACAAATGACATAAGGTTTGGACTTGTTTTGACCTGTTGAACTTGAATATGTAAAAATATACAGGGTGTTCTATTTGAAAAAACGAAGTTGCTGGCATTTGCAGAAAAACCGGAAGTCCGCCATATTGGATTGTAATGTGATCAAATCCGAAATGGTTGCTTATATAACTGTACCAAATTTCAGAAAAATCCGTTTACGAATGCAGAAGTTACAGGGGTGGCCCGATATGCTATGTCACCCGGTATACTGACGCAAACTGCTCCGTCCCTTGAACCTTATCATCGATTCATCTATGGATTGTTGCCTACTAGGTCGAAGCGAACTTTTATAGGTTCAGATTTATGCCCAAAAAAACACGTCATTTCTTCAATTGTTGTTGGGGTGTTATTTTTATTGTGCTTTTGTATTGCGTATAAATTTGTTTGGAAAACAAGCGTATTCAACAAATTTCAACTGAACAAATGCATTAAAAATTTCAACGGATTCTCTGAATTATCAGGGACAGTTGGGCCGATGATTTCTGAAAAAGGCATTATTTGGAATTGTGATCCATTTTACTTCATTTCGACCAACGAAGGATATGAGAGGTAATTTATCTTCACTATCAAAGTCATTATTTTCATCACGCACATATTGCCCATCTAAAATATCATGTTCATCTGAAAAATCGTCTTGTCCATGTAAATCATCAAGTACCATGTTCATGTCAGATATTACATCCTCAGATTCTGACACGTCAGATCCATCCGATGAAATCTCCTCCAGTAAATTGTAAGCATCATCACTAGTTATTTTACTCAAATCGAAATTTATATCCATCTTGAAACCTGTAATGAAAAATCACCTCTTACCTATTCGTCGACGTAGTGGCACCGAACGGAACCACCAATCAAAATTTTAAAAATCACTGAACTATTCACATATTTCTCATCGACGGAAAAAATCTATTCATAAACAAATCAAAATATAACATACCTTATAACACCCTCAGAAGGTTTGTGTAATTCACCTTGAAAAATGTTACACTTACAGACCAGCTAAATATCTGTTTTTTACTAATTCTCATTCCCCATTTCGATTTCGCAAAATGCGCGGCTAATGAAATATAAGACGTTTACCTCGTTTTCCGCCAGGTGGATCCAGCGCATTACTACTCCGCCAGTAGAGAACAATTTATTAAAAGGTGGTCCCCAGTGGAACCACTGAGCCAAAAAGGGCCAAGCGACATTTATTTTATCCAAATTATATGAAAATGTTATATGAGAGTCTCTTCTTGATGCAATCGGCAGTGTTCAATTGTTGTTGGGGTGTTATTTTTATTGTGCTTTTGTATTGCGTATAAATTTGTTTGGAAAACAAGCGTATTCAACAAATTTCAACTGAACAAATGCATTAAAAATTTCAACGGATTCTCTGAATTATCAGGGACAGTTGGGCCGATGATTTCTGAAAAAGGCATTATTTGGAATTGTAATCCATTTTACTTCATTTCGACCAACGAAGGATATGAGAGGTAATTTATCTTCACTATCAAAGTCATTATTTTCATCACGCACATATTGCCCATCTAAAATATCATGTTCATCTGAAAAATCGTCTTGTCCATGTAAATCATCAAGTACCATGTTCATGTCAGATATTACATCCTCAGATTCTGACACGTCAGATCCATCCGATGAAATCTCCTCCAGTAAATTGTAAGCATCATCACTAGTTATTTTACTCAAATCGAAATTTATATCCATCTTGAAACCTGTAATGAAAAATCACCTCTTACCTATTCGTCGGCGTAGTGGCACCGAACGGAACCACCAATCAAAATTTTAAAAATCACTGAACTATTCACATATTTCTCATCGACGGAAAAAATCTATTCATAAACAAATCAAAATATAACATACCTTATAACACCCTCAGAAGGTTTGTGTAATTCACCTTGAAAAATGTTACACTTACAGACCAGCTAAATATCTGTTTTTTACTAATTCTCATTCCCCATTTCGATTTCGCAAAATGCGCGGCTAATGAAATATAAGACGTTTACCTCGTTTTCCGCCAGGTGGATCCAGCGCATTACTACTCCGCCAGTAGAGAACAATTTATTAAAAGGTGGTCCCCAGTGGAACCACTGAGCCAAAAAGGGCCAAGCGACATTTATTTTATCCAAATTATATGAAAATGTTATATGAGAGTCTCTTCTTGATGCAATCGGCAGTGTTAACTTTGCAACGATATCCATTCTGGGAAAAATGTCCAATTCATCTATGGAAGGGAAATACAATTTGTTTGATTCACCTTTTTTCTCAAATATTTAAATTTGAGTTCATCCCCAGAGTTACAAGAAGATGTAATTGATAACTGCATTTTCACAGGAAAATTCTCCCTGTAGAATTTTCTCGTCATCTTGCAGACTTTGCAAACTAATGTCGTCTGAATCGTTGTCAAAGTTTATACTATTGTCCGATTCCATATCGCTCAAACTATGAATCTTTCTTTTTACTTGCTTAATTTTCTCAACATTTATCGATGATAGCCCTGCTGTAGGTGTATGAACTTTACTTACGTTACTTTTGTTTGGTCTTCTTTCTTTTGCTTCAAGTTTCCTAGTTTCCTTATTTCTTTTATCGAATTCAATCTCCTCAATTCTTTTTTTTTCTTGAGTTTATATTCTGGACTTGACTTGACTACCTCTAACCTTTTTTACCTTTTTGATAACTTGTCGACTTTTGGGAATGTCCTAATACTTTCCGGAGTTACAACAGGAATTGGTAGGGGATCACTTAACTCCGATTCACTATAGTTTCATCATTGACAATAAGGGAACTAGTGGACCTCTTACTTAGGTACTGTCGTTTCGTCTGAACTTGGGGTGAAATATTTTTTTTTATTGGTGCCCCATTTTACCCATTTAAAGCACGCCTCAGCGTGTTTAAATCGAACTTAAAAAAACGCTCGTTTTATAAAGTTACCATGGCAACATCAACAAATCGAGAAACGTGAAGTCTGAATGACAAATTTTTTATTATTGATTTGACAGGAGTACCTTGTAACGTCAAATAAAATATTACTAACAAATGCAGAACTTTATTCACACATTATATAACAATTAATATTTATAAATAAAAATTGAAAGTACAATTGGTGTTATTTGATATATTAATATTTCGATTTTGTAAATCGGAGGAAATGGAATTCAAATTAATACTGTTAACATGCTCAGAACGCAATGAGGTTGAACGTCCATCAATGGCATTTCCAATAATATTTGAATATCTGTTTTTCTCATTTCCATGACAACGAAAAGTATACTGATGTCACATCACGAATTCAACCATTTTGCATTATTAGTTCTTACTTCTATTTTTTGTAGTAATAATACCAGTATATATGATTTCAAAGTGCACTAATAAAAAAAAATAGCGTAAAGTATTCGTGGATAACTGATCTTAAAAACACTTGCTCTATCGCGCGTGTTTTAAAGCCCTTTTTATCCACTTTTCTTCAAATGCCGATAAATTCAGAGGCCATTGTCCTGGTTTTTCGAATGATTCAATTATATTAGATGGAATGAAAGACTCCAAAAATGGCATTTGTTAATTTAGGAATTATTTTTAGAGTAATTGTTTTTCCCGGATGACTTCATCCAATCATTAAATGAAACTGAACACCTCGTTTTAAAAGGCCCATAGACACCTACACGGGACGACAAAAGAACATTTCCATTTTTCCTGGCATACATTATGGCATCCAAAGTAGTGTATTATTCGTTGTGTGTCACATTCAGTAATATTTCATTTTACTGAGTACAATGAACATGGGTTACTACATGAGCTAACACTTCAGGGCCATCTTCGTATTCCTCAATGTTCGTTACTCTGGGAAAAATGTACTGGTAAACTACGTTCTGTTGCATTTATAATGCCAAAAAATGATGTTCATTCTCATTTTTCCGCAGAGGATACAAGTGCAATTTTCCCCTTTGGTGCTACCCTTTAGGAGGTGTTAACACAGTTGTGACACCTGTCTCATCGAAGTTATACATTTGGTTGGCAGTAAAATTATATTTTTATAGAACAGACCTATAGTTGAAGAACAATTAATCCACTCTTTTTTTGTTAAAACCTATACCCCCTTGCCAAACAAGTACTCTCAGGTTTACACAAACTCAAGGTAGGGTGCCTCTTCATGAAAACTTGAAGACAATTGAGTCCTGCATTCCATTGCTCTGGACATTTGCAATTAGGCACGGCAATCCATAATTGAGATTGGGTGACTGTTCGATATAGCTTTCAAGCATTTGTTCTTCAGACTTCGTAAAAACCTGCCTTGCTGCTTATTTGCGCAAACATTGTTGCTCAGAGTCGCTTTCGTAACCAGCGTCATCAATTCTGGCTACAAACTGTTCAGGTGTCATAGTTTTGAGATTTTTTTAATTCTCGATCGCAGAGTTTGCCTCTTTATTCAATGAATACGAGATGCCCCCGCTGATAAAACACCTCTCGAGGCTTTTCAAATGCAGTCTTCATCTAAGTTTGCCCTTTGAGTTTTCATTTATAGTTCCTGGCCATCTGCAGAAAACATAGGTGATTTAAAAACAAATGGGGCACTTTCGACCCCATGCCGATTGCATGCCCTATATGTTATGGCTGAATGTGCCTCACTAGGCATCAGACAATAAGAAATATCTTTCCGAACATAATCTTTCACATAATTAACCAAAAACTGAATGTGGTCAACCGGCAAATAACGCAATATATAAAAAAGACTAGAATATACTTTTTTCTACGTTCATGCAAAAAACAAAACTTTATTGAAAAAAGTGAAAAAAGTGGTTCTCTGTCATCACTGGATTCACTCGATTTTTATATTTTACGCGATGTAACTTTATTGGAATGCTTATCACTGTATTTTCTGGAAATTTTGCGGTTTAAATTATTATTTCGTACCGGGTATTAAAATAATATCTTGGGTTATAATCTTATACCGGATGATCTCTTGTTTTAGTAACCTCAGGAGGATTATGACGATTTGCTTGTAGTGATTATTGAAAATCATAATCACTACAAGCGAAACTGACTAGAACTTGGTGGATTTGATTTATTGGACATTACTGCGGTATCATTCAATTGAATTATATTTTTATCAGTTACGGAGGTGCTTGGGGTTACACTTTTTATATTACTCTTCAACTAATCACTCTCTGGTGGGTGATAGAGGTCCCTATTTTTTTCTTATTTCCTAGTTTCTTGGGTCCGAGAACGGCCTTTGAACGGGTGTGAACCTATCGTCACATAAATGGGTTCTTTCGGCTTATTTTGTGGTATATCGATTTCAGCATCTGTCGGCTGAGATTCAATAATCGTGGTAATGTTCTCTGGAGAAGTTTCTGTGGGAACTTGACGGGGTAACTTATGATTCATTATTATAATGTTTCTATAATTTTGTTTTCCACCTATTCTCAAATTGACTTGTATTGTAAATGAAGATCGGGAACTGATTGATATAAGTCAATTGAATGATACCGCAGTAATGTCCAATAAATCAAATCCACCAAGTTCTAGTCAGTTTCGCAATAACAAATGAAAATCATAATCACTACAAGCAAATCGACATAATCCTCCTGAGGTTACTAAAATAAGAGTTCATCCGGTATAAGATTATAACCCAAGATATCATTTTAATTTACTACCGATTTCAGAACTTCATACCAATAATGCACTCGGAACCATAAGAAATATATTTATATGAAATAAGTACATGCATGTACATATAATGACAATCATTTCTCAACTTGAAATGATTGTCATTATATGTACTTGCATCTACTTATTTCATATAAATATATTTCCTATGATTCCGAGTGCATTATTGGTATAAGGTTCTGAAATCGGTGGTACTCCTGAATAAAAGCTCCATACTCCCAGGTATAGAAAGAAAGGAATAATTCCTCGAAGCCGCTCTCGAGAAATAAACCTGGTTCAATTATTCCCAAATAATTGATGCTTCCTATACATTCAAAGTTGTTACTTTGACGAGCAACTTTACAAAAAATAATAGTTTAAAAAAACTAAAAAACACACTTTTATAGAAAACCAGACTAAAAAAATAGAAAATAAGAAAAAAATTTATATTATTTAAAAAAAAGCGTGGAGTGCATGGCCTCGGCTAACAATTACCTGTGATATGAGACATTTCTTACTTACACGCTTTTTTTTTAATAAAATAATTTTTTTTCTTATTTTCTATTTTTTAGTCTGGTTTTCTATGAAAGCGTATTTTTTAGTTTTTTTAAACTATTATTTATTTCCTACTTTTTAGTGTGGTTTATTTATAAAAGCGTGTTTTTTTAATTTTTTTTTAACTATTATTTTTATTATTTTTTTGCAAATTAAAAGATGGAATGATTTTATCAAATTTAGTAATCATAATCTCCGACCCCAAAAATCCCCACATACCAATTTTGAAAAGAATCAGACCATAATCACAAAACTCGGCCGCCATTTTGAAGCCGCCATCTTGAATTTTCCAATTTTCACAAAAGAATCATAATATTCGACCCCAAAATCCCCACATACCAATTTTGAATAGAATCAGACCATAATCCCAAAACTCGGCCGCCATTTTGAAGCCGCCATCTTGACTTTTTCAATTTTCACAATAGAATCATAATATTCGACCCCAAAAACCCTCACATAATAATTTTGAATAGAATCATACCATAATCACAATACTCGTCCACCATTTTGGAGCCGCCATCTTGAGTTTTCCAATTTTGACAAAGAATCATAATCTCCGACCACGAAAACTTTCAGATACCAATTTTGAAGCGAATCGGACCATAATCACAAAACTCGTACGCCATATTGGAGCCGCCATTTTGTTCTTTTCTCACACAAAAATTTCTTAATGCATTGTCACCGGAATAATGTACACGTGCCAAATTTCAAATCATTCGTACGTCTGGAAGTGGGTCAAAATCGCGGTTATAAACAAACATACGGTTACAAACATTCAAGTGAAGCTAATATAAAGCGTGTAATATTCGTGGGCCAATTGTAAAATCTCACTCTTCTCTCAGAATTTGCATGCAGTAGTTGTTATGGAATAAAACATGGTATGGAATATGGATGGAAGCGATGCTTCTTCAAAACTCGTTGCACTTATATCCACTATTCAACCAGTTTATCGTTGACTTTTAGAGGATCTTCTTCAACAGCAAGAAGAACTCTCAAATCATTATCTTCATTAGTGGCTGGTTTAGAATAATTGATACATCCAGTTTCTACCAATCTAGTCAGGAATTTTCTCGGAAAGATCTTTCATCTGGATGCCTTCTATCTGGATACTGTTGAGAATAAATTATACTTGCCAATAAATAATTCCTGTCTGATTCACCTAATATGAAAATCATATCAATTGAATCAGTTTTTTAAAACAACATTCTGATGAAATTATATCGAAAATTCAACCATACAACAACATTCATTGAAGATTTCAATACTTATTATGCAAATATTTCAATCTGTTATTTGCCAAACTACTTGATTTTCAAAAATTATTTCATTCAATTTTCCTTAAAAGGTTGTTTTTGACCGGAAGATTATGGCACAAATTAAGAGATTATTGAAATTAGCGAGGTACACACGAGAAGGATTTCGGAGCAATCTCATCCGCAGTCCAGATATGTGACAGAGCAGATGTGTTAATTAGTGTTAAATTCTCTCAAAATTCGTGGGGATTGGACAGAGGGTCAGATATTTTATACGTGTATAAAAACCTGACAAGAGGTTTTGTGTAATATCGTTTTCAAAATGCCGAAGGAAAGAGATGTGGCCCTGATGGGTTTGTGTATGTTAGAAATAGTCAAAAGAAATAAAAAAAAACCTCGTAGAACAAAATGGGTGAAGCAATGGGTTCAAGATAGAAATAAATACGGGCACATGGCGTTACTTAAAGAACTTCGACAGAATGACAGGGAGGATTTCAAGAATTACTTGCGAATGAGTACTTCACACTTTGATGAATTACTATGCAGTTGTTGTATATTATTTGAAAAATATTTTTGTATTCTTTAGGATTAATATCTCCGTATATAGTGAAACAAGACAGTGTCATGCGAAATGCTATTCCAGCTGAGGAAAGACTTCCTGCAACCTTGAGGTATTTAGCTACAGGACGTTCGTATGCAGATTTGAAGTTTTCTACGGGAATAGCTGCTCAAACATTAGGATATATCATTCCGAAGACCTGTGTTGCAATATGTAGAGCATTAGAAAAATATCTAAAAGAAAGTAGATACATACATATTTAAAAATTTATTGAATACAATGTTACTATACGAAGGTATTTTGCAAAGATACAAAACTTTTTTTTAATTATAAACATGTTAGAAATTTACATTTTAATTAAAATTCGATTGTATTGTAGTAATCTGTAAGCTGGGAAAAATTAGATGATGATGCGGTATCGCTGCTCGGGGATGGCAAAGGTGTTGAAACTACTGATGTATGCCGCGGAAAAGTGCATGTTTGTTGTGAAACTCTGAAGACATTTTGTTGATCTATAATATCGAAATGTTCATGTAATTCACCCAATAAACCTTTCGTGATGACTTTATGCATTAGTGATTCAGCGGAAATTTGTTGCTATTGGTCCATCTTTCTCATTTTAGCTACAAAAGACTCGCAGATACTATCAAATTCATCCTGTGTATCAGGTGTATTTAGTGTTTTAGTACATGCTTTCATAAATTCTGTAACATCTGCATCATGCTCATGTTTCCTTTTATTTATTTTTGATGATGGTTGCTTGAATACCTGTAACAATATAATTTCTAAGTTACCTTATTTGCAGATGCCAGAGACAAAAGAAGGATGGAAAAAAATTGCATTGGGTTTCAAGAACCGTTGGCAAGTAATAAATTGTGGTGGAGCAATTTATGGAAAGCACATACGTATAAAACCGCCCGCTGGGTCTGCTGCTCTGTATTATAATTACAAAAATATTTACAGCGTCGTATTATCAGCTGTTGTCAATCATAACTATGCATTTTTATTTGTGGATGTTGGGAAGCAGGGTACAAAAAAACTTGTTTAAATATGCTAATATTGTAATACTGCTTAGTTCTTCTTGTTTGAACAACAACTCAAGAACATGAAGATACCAACACTTTTTTTTAACTTACCACAGAGTAGGTGTATATATTTCTTCTGTACCTGCCCCACTTCTATTGCTGTCTTCAATTTTTTTTGTTTCTTTTCTAAAAGCATTTCTCAAATTCTGCAATTTTGCTTTAATATCTTTTATGGTGATATTTCCACAATTTCTGCTTTTCAAAAAATTTAAGATTTCGTTGTATGCTTGCATTTTAAAATTTTCGTTCAGATAGGTTTCATCCTTTATTTTCCATAAACATGGCCTTTGTCTGTACATTTCAATCACCTCCGTTAAAATTTCTTTTGTCCACTCCATTTTTTTTCGTTATCGTATACCCTTTCTAAACTCACATAAACAACTCACCAGAATTAATACAACAAAACACGTGGTCACCATAGAGAAACTAAAAATAAAGAGAGTTGTCAAACCTGCAGTAAAAGTTGGCATCACGTTTAGACAGTGGCGACATATCTCGCAACTGGCCGAACTAAGTACAGTTGGTAAAACCGATTGAGATAAGGCGGGTTTTTCAAATGTGTTACTTTTATATGATTGATATGGTATATATTTTATAAGTGATCGATTTGCCATTCTTGTATTCCATATGAATGGTTGTATCATATAAAATACTGGAATGGCAAATCGATCACTAATAAAATATATACAGTAATCGATTCGTAGAATCTGTTAGTTCGTTCGTGGTTAACATAAAGTTCCAAAGTAAATCTTTATTTCATGATATCAAGAACAAAATTAAACATCTTATAAAACAAGAATAATAATTTGAACACTATAAAAACACATTTTATTGTATCTAGGACAATGTACAACTACAGACAAACAATAATAAAACTACGAAAAACAACAAAATTAAAAATATTCTTCAGTCGCTTATCATCAAATCAACCATAATAAAAACATATTACATTTACAACAAACCTTCAATAATTTTGTTAATTTATTAGCACAAAGGAGACCATGTACTTCGTACTTCCTCAAAGGTGATAGGAAATGAAAACTGATGGATGGAAATAAGTACCAGTTTGTGAAAAAATTTCTGCAACTGATGGATGGAAATAACTATCAGTTTGTGAAAAGCAGCTTATATTTCACCTTGTGAAAGAATATTTCGGGGAATTTCAGCGTCAACTCGAATAACATTCCATTTTCGACGTTGGGTTCATAATTCAAGTCCATGGTATAATTTCTATAATTAATTTTTCGATGACAACAGTAGAATTATTCTGAAATAATTACGTGGTTTGTCATTTTCTGACAAATGTCGAAATTGGAAAATTATCATGTCATGCGCCTCCATGCGCGACTGGCCGTACCAAAAACTTGGTGGTCAAGATCGCCAATGTTTCAAACAGTCTCCTTATTTTTAATTTGTCTATGGTGGTCACCCACTAACTGGACGATAACACGAAAGGAAACGTCTGCGGAGGGAGAGAACTGTCATAGTTCGTATCTAAGATGTCTGAAAACCCTGGTGCTTGCACTTATACCTGTAGAAGTTTGGGATCGACTTGGCGTCACTTGGCCTACTTGATAATAGAGATTACTAGCGTGTCAGATGGCGCCAATTTCGTCTTAGTTTCAATTCTATAACAGAGTATATTTATTTCCTCAGCTTTTTTTGAGACGGGTTCTAATTCTAACTTTGCTATTGGTTGAAAAGACACATGCTAGAGCAAAGCTAGAATTAGAAGCCCCCGAACATTGCACGAAGGAAGCACTGTCGTGTTGTTTTTCGTATTTTGTACCATTCGAATTTGAGGTTAACTGCATTTTGACAGACGGAGAATTGGGAATGAAATCATCAATAAATCGCAGAAGATATGAAATTCAATGCATACAATATGATGAACTAGGAAAATATCATTATTAGTTGATTCGTCAAGATTTGTACTTGCTTTTCGTACTGAATACAGGTGAATATTCGAATCTGCGGTTTATACTGTCCACCCAAATACAAATGTGGCCCATTCTACGAAAAGTATCCTTACACACTACACTACCTGAAAATAAACAATTCCTCGTGCACTAATGAACTGATGAACGAGTGAGTTTTTGAAGAACCAACTCAGGAATAAGCTAAGCAAGATTTCAAATCAAATAAGTGATGGAAAACGTATAGATACCGACAAAACACTGAAAATATTTTTTTTTATTGGTGCCCCTTTTTACCCATTTAAAGCACGCCTCAGCGTGTTTAAATCGAACTTTAAAAAACGCGCGTTTTTTAAAGGTAACCATGACAACATCAACAAATCGAGAAACGTGAAGTCTAAATGACAAATTTTTGATTATTGATCTGACAGGAGTACCTTGTAATGTCATATAAAATATTACTCATTTATATGTGCTCCTCCATCCATTTGATGAACTTTTCATATTCTTTTTTATATATATCACTGGATTTTCGCGGTATTAATCGCGATTCTGTCTCACTATTCAAAAAATCGATATTAGAATAATTCATTTTGGAGCTCTGGTGACAACAAATATTGATCTTTGGTAACAAATTGCAAATGAATGTTTTTCTCATTTCCATGACAACGAAAGGTATACTGATGTCACATCACGAATTCAACCTTCTTGCATTATTAGTTCTTATTTCTATTTTTTGTAGTAATAATACCAGTATATATGATTTCAAAGTGCACCAATAAAAAAAAATAACGTAAAGTATTCGTGGATAACTGGTCTTAAAAACACTTGCTCTATTTCGAGCACTCCGGCTGCGCCGTCGTGCTCGAATAATCGCGCGTGTTTTAAAGCCCTTTTTATCCACTTATACTTTAATATACTATTATATAAGATGCTGCAGATGTCAGAAATTAAGTTCTGACATTAAGCGAGAATATAAACAAACATTTTTGGACGGCGCCATCTACCAAGACTAAGACAGAGAGAAGCTCTATTGAAGTAACAGGTGGTGTCCCCTCGAAAATCTAAACAATATCGAATCAGTTCATTCACCAGCGTTTTTAGACATCTTATCCGTATCGTTCAAGGACGGCGACTGTCATTGCGCATTAATTGTCAGACAAGTAGGGCGAACTGATCGGCGCCAGATCAAATCTTACAAAATTCCCTTTCGTGTGTGCCTGGCTATTATTTGCGAGAAGGGATTCGGTCTAATACGCGTAGTACAGAACATTCCGATGAAAAATCATCAAATTAGGTCGTAATTTCCAAATACTAATTCAGGCAATTACTGTGATTCTTTTCAATTTTGAAGTAATTTGCAGTGCACTTCTATTTCTGCTAGGGTCCTTGTTTATTAGTTTTCATAAGAAGCATTGTCTATTTTTAGACAATGTGAGAGGCATTCTACTACTTTCTTTTTCGGAAGATTGTTCGAATAAATATACCCCTCCCAATTGCCTTCGAATATTGGAAAAATTGATAAATGAACTCGACGTTTATTAAAAAAACCCTGAATAATGTTTTCAAGTGAGTGAACGGTAGAACAAAATTATTTTGCGTCATATATGACAGACATCAAAACACCTCAGTTTCCCAATATAATTGCTTCAAGCTGACGCATATGAATGAAATGGCTCATCAGATATAAAAATTTCGATTCAGATTATGAGTCTCCTAAACTCTGACGGTCTTAATTGAGGTTATGTCGGTGGATGCATGGCGTTCTATTTTTTACAAGCATTTATTTAAGTTCATATTTGTATGTATGTTTAGTTCAAATCTTGCAGGTGAATTTTGACCCACTTCTAGTTGTTCGATTAACGTGAAATTTGACAGCTGTTCATAATTCCAGTGACAATGCATCATGGAATTTTTGCTAGAAGAAAACAAAATGACGGCTCTAATATGGCGGACGAGTTTTGTGATTATTAATTGGTATGTGGGGGTTTTCGGGAACAGAGATCACGATTTTTTTGTCATTATTCATAAATTCAGGATGGCGGCTCCAATATGGCGACGAGTTTTGTGGTTATTTCCCGATTCCAATGAAAATTGGTATGTGGGAGTTTTTGGGGTCGTTTTTGTCAAAATCCACGAGTTTAAGATGGTGGCTCCAAAATGGCAAAGAGTTTTGTAATTATAGCCCGATTCTATTGAAAATTTGTGTGTGGGGGTTTTTGGGGTCGAACATCATGATGTTTTTGTCAAAATTCATGAATTCAAGATGGCGACGTGTTCTGTTATTATGGCCCGATTCCATTCAAAATTAGTATGTAGGTTTTTTGAGGTCGCAGATCATAAATTTTGTTCAGAATTCAATAAGATGACGGATTTCATGAATGACTAAAAATAATTGAATGAAATTGAAAAAAAAATAAGACAAACTTTTATACAAATGAACTATAATAATTTCTTTAATTGTTTGACCTTGGTTATTCTGTGAGTCGCAGATTCAAAAGCTTGCCGCGAATATGAAATTGGTTTCCTTGCGCGACAAGATTTTGAATCTGCTACTCACAGAATAACTTACGTCAAACAATTAAAGAAATTATTTTTTCCTTTTTATTGCGTGCATTTATATAAAAGCATGTCTTTTTTTCGTTGTACAATCGTTTGATGGTCAATAATTTCCATGTTGTATACTTATTGAAATTTACTGCCGACGGCTTTCTCTAAGGACTTTATAGTGAGATTTGCTATGACCTATTTGTTCAACTTAGTTCGTGATATCTTGAACGTGATTTTTGAATGTGTATTGAATACAATTGCAGTGTTATATTTCTAAGATTGTATAGATGGATAGTATTCATGGAATATGTGTTACGAATATTTCAATATTGATTTTATTGTCACTACTAAATATACATCTTTTTTTTCCAATAACGAACTTATTTTCAAACTAATCACTTATTATGCAGGATGATCGAATCCGGTAACTCGTTCGAATCTAAGAGCTTTTTCATAAATGTCAGTTCTTCTATTTTTCCCCTCTGATACTTTTCGAAAGCACGTAAAGCTTCCAATTGGCCCTCGAGTTTTAATTGTTGTAGATATTGCACTCGTCTATTTTCCTCAGTCTCTGCGTCAATCTTATGCTTTTTCAACACAGACGCCTTTTTCTTCAAGTACTGGGTAGAGTTATCGATGAAATCATTGATTTGTTTCCAATAGTAAATCTGAAAATTTCAAGATTAGTTATACCTTCTTCTGTTACAGTATTGAAATATATATATATATATATATATATATATATATATATATATAGATTTGTTGAAAATATGAACAGGATGTTCATAAAATCAGATGTGGAATCATCTGCGACTGAAAGATAAACCTTAGTCACTATCTTCCATCGTCAAGATAACCTCTTGTGGGGTATTCATGTTGAAAAGAGAAACATTCTCAATTGAATATTGATAGAAAGATTTTTCTGTGAATTGAAAAATCCACGATTAAAATGAAGTTATTTTTTGTGAATGTCTAACAGAAAACAACTTCTTGGCCTCATTCATCTTTATGAGTTCTTAATTAAGACTGGATAGAAAATCAAATAACTATCTGAATGAAAATGCAAATTTTCAATTTCAGATTTTTTCTTTTGAGTTAGGGATTTTTCAGAATATCTATCAGATGTAGTTCAATGTCCAGCGTGGCTTTAGCCGGGGAAGTAGTTGTTTTCTGTTAGACATTCACGAAAAATAACTTCATTTTAATCGTGGATTTTTCAATTCACAGAAAAATCTTTCTATAATATTCAATTGAGAATGTTTCCCTTTTCAATATATATATATATATATATATATATATATATATATTGTAACGTAAATAAACTTAACTTGGTTTTAATAATTTATTTCACACTTAAATCTACAACTTAATTTATATTACGCCACTGTATAGCTCGATCGTATGGGCTCGTTCAGACTGTGAGAGCCATCTTGAGGGCGGCCTATTTATCTCCGTTACAGAATTCCCGATCTTTCGAATTCTGGCAGTTGGCGACCAGCATGTTCCAATTGTTTCCAATATTGACCGTTGTTTTCCGCGGCAGAGCGACTGGATTGTTCTCGAATATCTCCGGGGATGACCTCATCGTTGTCGATGGCAACGCGTGAGGCGACAGGTCCGGCCTAGGTTCGTTACATTGCCCCCTTCTTAAAGACATTTCGTCCCGAAATTTCATCCTTGGAGTGTGACGATATCTGCATGACTCCCCATATCTGCACCGTGAAGTTCGATGGAAGTAACACTCCACGGTCTTCATGATCGGTCGTGGAAGAGGGTTACAGCAAACCAAAATCTTGATGCCGCTGGATCTGAATATCGCCTCCAGCATACTTCTTATGACTCTCCAGTCCAACCCATCAATACCACAGGACAATTTTGGAATTGCTAGATCCACCAGATTCTGGTCCACCATAGTATCTCTTAGTTTGGTGAGACTCTTCCAGACATCTTCATAGGACGGTTTATCTTGGGAATGCCTCTTGGTTACTAGGTAGTAGATGTTTCTCTGGCCTTTCTTCAACTGTAGCACCCCACCAACTTCTGGATTCTGCTCCCGCAGTGTTTGGAGTTGACCAAATTTCTTGGAGAACACTACGGCGATGCCCCTGGACATTCGAAGATCTTCTGCCACACAGTGCGCTAGTGCGTAGTCAGCAGGCACCTCGAAAAGGTCTCGTGACTCTTCTCTAGTAACCCCATGTAGAACTTTCTGCCCGTTTGAATACAAGGACATAAACTTCTCGAACGTCATATCATCCTCCGGTGGCTTGAGGGTGCGAACTTGGTCATGGTTTCCAGCGTAAGGGGCCAACCTGTTGAAATGGACGACCCTTGGTTTCCCTCGGGGTGGTTTATGGATTCGGTACACAAGGTCGTTTATCCTTTTCACGATTTTATACGGGCCTTCTCACGAGTTCCGCAACTTTGGTGATAGTCCACGACGACGTTTGGGGTTGTACAGCCAAACCAGGTCATCAACCTTAAATCCTCCAGCGTCGGCCTTGATGTCATAGGTCTTCTTCATTTTATCGCTGGCACTCTGGATGTTCAACCGGACTCGTTCGTGGATGTCGTCCATTCTCTGCCGAAGTTTGCTGACGTAGTCCTCTCCCGCAGTGTCTTGTCCTGGCGGTATCCCAAACTTCAGGTCACAAGGCAGTCGCAGTTCTCGGCCCATTATAATACTAGCAGGAGTTTGACCGGTTGACTCGTGTACTGCGGATCGATAGGCCATCAGGAACAAATGAAGATACTGGTCCCAGTCTCTTTGATGGTCAGAGACAACCTTGGACAAGTGGCGGTTGATCGTCCTGTTCATCCGTTCCACCATTCCATCGGACTGCGGCTGTAGGGCCGTGGTTCTTGTCTTGCGGATGTTCAGCAGTAGACATATTTCTTGGAAAAGGTTGGATTCGAAATTTCTGCCTTGATCCGAGTGCAGCTCCATTGGAATACCGAATCGACATATCCACTCTTTCACCAAGACGTCGGCGACGGTGATGGCTTCCTGGTTGGGCAGGGCATAGGCTTCCGCCCACTTACTGAAGTAGTCCATTGCCACAAGGATGTATTTATTCCCGTGGTCGGATACGGGAAACGGGCCGGCGATGTCAATGGCGATTCTCTCGAACGGGCTGCCTACGTTGTACTGACGCATCGGGGCCTTGGGTCGTATTCGAGGTCCATTGCTAGCAGCACATATAGCGCACTTTCTGCACCAGTCCTGGACGTCAGCTTGACAATTGGCCCAGTAAAACCGTTGCCTCACTTTCTGCAGGGTCTTCGTCACTCCCAGATGTCCTCCAGCGACTCCATCATGGATTTCTTGCAGCACTTCCTCTCCTCTGTTCCTGGGAACAATTATTTGGCGTCTGTCTTCCCCACCAATCTCGGCCTCAACACACGTTTCAGGATCCCATTGTCCAGAATAAGAGAGTTCCATTGTGCCCAATAGGACTTAACAGCCGGCGAGTATCCTGCGACTTCCTGCCATGATGGTCTTCGATTGCCCTTCTTCCAGCTGACGACTAAGCCAAGGTCGGGGTCTTTCTCTTGGTCTTTCTGGATCTTGCTGTCATTCCAGTTGTCATCCATTGCCGCGGTTCTACAAAGTGTTGCTTCTTTCTCTTCTGCTCGTCGGCAATGTGAGCAATCATCTGGACATGGTCTTCGCGACAAGGCATCTGCATTCTTATGGCTAGTTCCGGCTCGATGTTCGATCTCGAAATCGAATTCTTGGAGTCTCTCGATCCAACGTGCTACTTGACCCTCAGGATTTTTGAACTGTAAGAGCCATTTGAGAGCTGCATGGTCAGTTCTCAACAGGAATCTTCTTCCATACACGTACTTGTAGAAGTGCTCCACTCCCTTTACAACAGCTAACAGCTCTCGCCTGGTGACACAGTAATTGCGCTCTGGTTTGCTAAGCGTCTTGCTGAAATAGCCAATGACCTTCTCCTGTCCCTCCTGGATCTGAGATAGGACAGCTCCAAGTCCCACGTTGCTGGCGTCCGTATCCAAAATGAATTTCCCTTTGGGTAGGGGATAGCTCAGTATAGGTGCGTTGATCAAAGGTCCTTTCAGCTTCCTGAATGAATCTTGACATTCTTCGGACCACTGGAACTCTGTTTGGCCTTCCGTGAGCCTGGTCAGTGGTTTAGCGATGTTGGCGAATCCCAGCACATATCGGCGATAGTATGTGCATAAACCAAGGAAACTTCGAAGTTGGTGAATGTCTTTTGGGATGGGCCAATCCTTAACAGCTTCGATCTTCTGGTCATCTACTGCTACTCCTTCCCCAGAGACAACGTGGCCGAGGTATCGTACTTCTTTTTGGAACAGATGGCATTTCTTAGGGCTCAGCTTCAATCCGGAGTTCCTCAATCGCAGGAATACTTCCTCCAAGTTTTTCACGTGGTCCTCGAACGATCTGCCGACCACAATTATGTCGTCGAGATACACTAGACACGTGTTCCATGAGAGTCCCTTCAGCACTGTCTCCATCAATCTTTCGAATGTGGCGGGAGCATTACAGAGCCCGAATGGCATAACGGTGAACTGCCACAATCCTGAGCCGATGGTAAAAGCAGTCTTTTCTCGATCTTCCTGAGCGAGTTCTACTTGCCAGTATCCACTCTTCAGATCAAGGGTCGAGAAAATCGTGGAACCAGCCAACGTGTCTAGGGTGTCATCTATTTTCGGGAGAGGATAACTGTCCTTCTTCGAGACATTATTAAGTTGGCGATAGTCTACACAAAAGCGTGTCGATCCATCCTTTTTCTTCACCAGTACGACTGGAGAGGACCAGGGACTGTCAGATGGTTCGATAACTCCTTCTTTTTCCATATCGCTGACTATTTTGTCAGCCTCTTCCTTCTTGGCAAGAGGAAGTCTTCTTGCTGATTGCCGGATCGGTCGGGCACCCCCAGTATCAATCTTGTGCTGGACCACATTAGTTCGACCCCCTTTTCCTTGTCCGGTATCGAAGATGTCTTGGTACTTTTTGACTAAATCTCTTAGTTTGGGCTGTTGAGCTGGTTTTATGTCTTTGGAAGAGATGGCAACTAATTTTCTAGTTCTGTGGGCAAGTTGTTGGGTTGGCTAATCGTACTTCGTACGCCCCGGATCACAGATGAAACTGACGAGCAGTGCCCTAAAATTGTTCCTTTCTTTAAGGTCACTGGAAAGTAATTGACATTCATGACCCTTACCGGTACAAATTTTTCAGCACGTAACAGGGTTTTCCCTAGGGCAATCCCTCGTCCAATTTTCTCATCATGAAGTTTGGGCTCGAACATCATCACGTCTCCACTGCTCGCACTCCCGTCCAGGCGAGCCTCCAGGATGGTTTCAGCCCTCTCAGGTACGCTTACATCTTCAGCCAACAGCACACGGATCAACTCTTCACTTCTCCCATGAAGTACCAGCTCTTCTCCGTTGACACGTAGGACGCCGTCTTTGAAATCCAATTCAAACCCTCTGGAATTCATGATGTCCATTCCGATAATTGCATCGTCTTCGATGTCCGCTACAAGTGCCTGATGTTTCACTTTAGTGCTGCCCAAAATTATTTCAATCGGTAGCTCGCCATATACAGTAGCTGGCTCCCCTGTTGCTGTGCGTAGCTTCCAAGTTGTCGGTTCAATTCGTTCCGGTGTTCTGGCAAAGGAAGGTCCGAGAATTGTCCTAGTCGCACCTGTATCTAGCAGCATGGTGCAAGGCTCGTTATTGATGAGACCGTCTACGAAAACACCTCTGTTCTGTCGTTTCAGGATAGCGACATATGCGTTGTTAACCGGGGCTCGCTGGACACAGGCCGGCGATTGCCCCTTCTCGTCGACCTTCTTTAGTTTTCCTGCATCGGAGTCGTGTTTTCAAATGTTGGACATTTGCTACGCACATTTCCAATTTTGCCACAATTCCAGCATCTTATCTGTCTTTTCTCAGGCAAAACTTCCTTCATCACTTTTCTTATGGCGCTTCCAAGTCAGCATGCTCCTGTGAGTCTTCTTCAATACTTCGAACTTTACTTTGGTTTTTGCAGGATTGCTTTGCTGCCTCAAATTCCAAAGCGCGTGCCAGTGCGTCTACGAGATGTGTTGGACGAGCTAGTGTCAACGCTTGTCTGGTTTCTTGGTCACGGAGTCCATCCAAGAATGCCTGAACCGCTAATCGCTCCATTACATTCTCCGGTGTGGCTGGATATGCGAGACGAACCAAGCGTGCAATGTCAGCTTCGAATTCTTGTAAGGATTCGCCTGATTTCTGGCAGCGATTTTTCAGTTGGGACTGGTATACGTGTTCCAAATGGGCGTGGCCATATCGTAATTCTAGATGTTTAATCAGCTGATCATAGTCCTCCTGTTCTTGGGCGGTGAGAGTTTGTAGAATATTTGTCGCTTCTCCACGTAATGCAAGTGT
Organism: Gonioctena quinquepunctata; assembly: GCA_018342105.1. NCBI lineage: Eukaryota > Metazoa > Arthropoda > Insecta > Coleoptera > Chrysomelidae > Gonioctena > Gonioctena quinquepunctata. The sequence goes on along the minus strand of JAFIRS010000327.1, from coordinate 700,602 downwards.
CAGTGCTACAGCTCTTTCCCCTGCATTCCATCCGTTTGTTTTGGCCGCTGCTTCAAACTGCCGGCGGTAATTTGCCCATGGAGTTTTTCCGTCGAACTGAGGCGGCTTCATGGAAAGCTTCCCTATTTCTGAAATGACCTTGACATCTTTTATACCCTCTTGAACTTTATCCACGTTCAAACTCAAGTCCAGCATTGCATTTTCGTTAACCATCTCTGTGGAGGACGCACTATTAATTTGTTTTTCCAGCTTACTGATCGTTCCCTTTATTTTATCCATTTCTGCCTCGATTCCGTCTTTGATTTCATCGCTGATTATTTCCTTCATCTTGTCCATCTCTGCCTCGACGGTTCCCATTCTTTTTTCCAGACGATTCGCCACACCACAGAGTTCTTTTTTTAAGCCTTCTGTGTTTTCTAGGAGCTTATCTTCCAGGCTTCTTGAATTTTCTAGAAGCTTATCTTCCAGGCTCCTTGAATTTTCTTGAAGCTTCTCTTCCAGATTTATAGAATTTTCTTGAAGCTTCTCTTCCAGGCTTCTTGAATTTTCTTGAAGCTTCTCTTCCAGATTTATAGAATTTTCTTGAAGCTTCTCTTCCAGATTTCTAGAATTTTCTTGAAGCTTCTCTTCCAGATTTCTAGAATTTTCTTCAAGCTTCTCTTCCAGATTTCTAGAATTTTGTTGCAGCTCTTCTTTCAAGGATTCTATTATCGGACTCAAATCACCTCCGGGAACTTCGAATAAAATGTTTCGGGTCCTCACCTCCTTGTATAAGTCCTTCTGCAAGTCTTTCCTGGAGTACTTGCTTTTACCCGTTGTTTCCAGTTCCCTTTCCTCCAATTCCTGTTTCAATTCCGCTACCTTCAAATCGCAAGGCGCACTTTTCTTGAACACATTTTGTCTTTGACGAGGTATCAGTCTGTTTCACACGAAAAGTTTATCAGTTTGTTAAAAATTCACTTCGCGAATTCTTTTCCACGGGCCACCAGTCTATTGTCTGTTTCACGCGAACAGTGTATCAGTTTATATTCCCACGCACAATTGTCCACTTCGCGAAAACCGGGCCACTGTCTATTTTGGGCGTACAAAAAGGTCTATCAATTTATTTTTCTGACTATCCACTCCACGATCACTTGTTTATTCTCAAAATCTCACTTCCGACACCAATTGTAACGTAAATAAACTTAACTTGGTTTTAATAATTTATTTCACACTTAAATCTACAACTTAATTTATATTACGCCACTGTATAGCTCGATCGTATGGGCTCGTTCAGACTGTGAGTGCCATCTTGAGGGCGGCCTATTTATCTCCGTTACAGAATTCCCGATCTTTCCAATTCTGGCAGTTGGCGACCAGCATGTTCCAATTGTTTCCAATATTGACCGTTGTTTTCCGCGGCAGAGCGACTGGATTGTTCTCGAATATCTCCGGGGATGACCTCATCGTTGTCGATGGCAACGCGTGAGGCGACAGGTCCGGCCTAGGTTCGTTACAATATATATATATATATATATATATATATTGCAGTCAGATGTATCTTTCATCGGGCCTCAATAATTCAAAGAAAACTCTTTGTTATTTGTCAAGCTTTCGGAATCTTTTCATTCCTTTCTCAAGACATCTGTGATAATTATAATGAGTGCCTCTTAGCAGAATATGAAGTCAACTAGTTCTGACTTTACCACCAGTTTGGATATAACAGGGTTGGTTGTTTTCTTCACTTCGAAATTTAATTTCTATCTCAGGCAGACTGCAATGTGTACATTTACCACACAATCAGTTCAACATTCTACATTATTCAAATGTCGAGTTAAATGTTTATTGCAATTGGTAATGAAGAATGTCACTGGGTCTGTTAAATGACTTGAAACTTTATGACCGTGTAGCCTTATTGTTTAGAAATACACCTGTTTTTGTTTCATTTCAATCAAGCGAGTAGTGTTGAAGTTACGACAATTTTAGTTTCCGTTCTATTCAAATATTTCGGGCGAGCGCGCCATGCCTGCGTGACGTCATTTTACAACGCAACGTTCTCACCGTATACTCAATCATTGCTTTGCTATCGGATGTTCGACCACAATAACGTTTTCAACTTTAGTTTTTATGTGAATCAGTGTTACAATAGTGTTATAAGTATAATATTAGATATGAATGACGGTTTTGAAAAAGGACAATATGATAACTTGCCTGAAATAGACGGGTTAATGGTTGCCCACTATTTTTCAAATAACTCCGATTTCTTGGCCGCCGAGATGCGATGAGTAAAAATGCAAAAGTGAGTGTTACTTAATAACATATATATATATATATAATAAGTACATATTTCTCATTACTAGTGTTTTATAAATGTACGTCATACGTCATATTGATACTATGAACATCTTCCTTGACATTAAGTTCCTGAGAAGGAAGAATGGGTAGGTATTTGTAACACGGGACTTAAAAACAATACTGTGTTATTGTACCTACATAGTTTGGATCATGACTTACATTTTATATTTTTTTAATATATAATATAACAAAAAATTACCATAGTAAACCTTACCTGAACACTATGTACCAGAGGTACAAACTTTTAAAAATTTGAACCCATGAAATATTTTTTTCATAAGTAGGTTATTATTAGGATGCACGCGACTACACCTATTGAATATTATTAAGCTAAGATGCAAAACCTCTCATATTAATTTCCTTTTCAATGTGATCGTGGATAAGTGCATTTTTATGTATTTTATTTTTTATATATTAGATCAACTTACTTTTATTTTATTTCAGATCGGCTAGAAACAGCTTCGGCGACGACGCTATTGGATATGCAGAAGTTTGAAGAGATATTTGTACAGTGAAATGCCGAATCACCCAAGAACATCATGATTTGCATCCATTTCTTTCGACTTTTAGGTTCGAAAGCAACAATAAAAAACTACTTTTTGGGTGCATTAGTAGTTTTATTTAAACACTTTGGCACAATCTAGTTTCTAGATTCGAGATTTTCATCAATTTTCGACGCAAACTTCATACACACAGCTCGGAAGCAGAGCACGCACTGACCGACCGTTGTGAAGTGACGTCACAGCGGCCGATGACCCCGCGTCGTCACACGCCTGCTAAACAATTAAATATCTCGGAAGCTATAAGACATATCGAAAAAAAAAAATTACGATATTTTTTCATTTTTAATAGAGTGTATTGTAAGGTAAAAATCAAAAGTTGGTGATATTCTTCATTGCCAAAGTTTTCTTCTGAGCCGGTCACCTGAAATTAGGCGTTACCCAACGTTTAATCGAATTTTACAAAGAACAAAACATGTTTCAAATTCTTTTTAGATTTTCAACCACTGTAATTCGTTATAAAATGGCATTGTAAACTCGTCATTTACGGGTGTGCAAGAGGTTAGATTACACCCTGTATATGTATAGATGACTGGTTAGTACACGCGACTTGTTTTGGCTTTGAATTTTTCAATATGTCTTTCTCCGTGTTGTTTTATCTAGCTTACGCCAGTGGCTTTGACCGCTTCCCGTTATCCCGTTTCGCATTATCGCTTTATTTCTTTGGGTGGAATAATTGACTTGACAGCGAGAGTAGTGCCTTGTGACGACTGTTACAAATTCATTAACCCCTTTTCAACCCTTTGGTACGGAATTTTCAAATGAGGTTGAACACGATTCATTTATTCGTAACAGTGAGCCAAAACACCACTTTACCGTAACTTAAAAATTAATGGGATCCCCATAAGAATTTTCACCCCCCATTTCTCCCCTCCAGAGTTTCAAATGAGGTTGAACACGATTCATTTATTCGTAACAGTGAGCCTGGAACACCACTTTTTACCCTAACTTAAAAATAACGGAACCCCCATACAAATTTTCACCCCCCATTTCACCCCTTTGAGAGTTGAATTCCTAAAAGCACTGAAACACAATATTTCTTCATGTGTTGCAAAGACCTCAGATACAAATGTTTATGACCCTAACTTAAAAACTAACGGAACCCCCACACAAACTTTCACCACCCATTTCACCCCTTTAGGGGTTGCATTTCTAGAAACACTGACACACATATCACTTTATTGATAACAAAGACCTCAAATAACAGTTTTAAAACCCCGACTTCCAGCCCCATTTAACCCCCATTTCACCCTTTAGGAGTTGAATTTCCACTGAAACAGGTATTATTTCATTTGCAACGAGGACCTCAAATACCAATTTTTGAAACCCCAACTTAAAAACTCCTATACTCCTATACAAAATTTCCACTTCCCTTTAAACCACTTTAGGATTGAATTTTCAAAAACCCTGTAACACTTGTTTCTTCATTTGAAAAAAAGGCTCAAATACCAATTTTCATGACTCTAACTTCTAAATTGAGTGTACTTCCTTAAAAACTTTCTCATCCCCATTTTCACTCCCTTTCTCATCCTCATTTTCACCCCTTTGGGGATGGAATATCATTTTGGTGGTTAACTATGTCATTATAGAAATACGTTTTCAAAATTTCAGCTCGTTAGGTCCAGTGGTTTGGTCTGGGTGTGAATCAGTCAGTCAAGACATGCAATTACATATTATGTACCTACAGATGATAATATGAAAAACTAATGGAATTTTTTTTTTCTGAAATCGTTCAAGAATGCGTATTTTCTCGGAGCAACTGCAAACCCCAAAATACGCTAATCTAGTATTTTAGTCCGTTGCTAAGCAACGAACTTTTCCGGGAAAATTTTTGCGGGCCGTCTTCCGTCAAAATCGGTCCCTACCGGTTTTTTATATAAATTTTAGACAATGAATAAATACACACAAACAACCAACTCACATTGAGAACATTTATTGAATATATTATCACACATATGGGACGTTTATCATAACTATTTTTGTATATTTATATATGTTGCAGTTTGTACAATTATTAAACATAGGCTGAACTCTACCTGAAAAGTCATTCTCTTTGTTATATCCCCCTCTAAATTTATCTGTTATGTTACCTGATTAGTCGGCGACGTTATTGCTGTTTTCTTCTTTGGCAATAATACTAATAGTATTAGCAGTCTTTGTCACTCCCCCCTCTAAATATTTTATCTGATATGTCTATTTTATTTTTAAAAGATTCGGTTGAGGATTTCCATCCCCCATGCCTCTTTCAAGCAATTAAATCTGCCCTAGCATTAACCAAAATTGTCGCAGAGAACCGACGGAAACATTGTCCTGTGTATTCATGTGCATATGGCAAATTTGAAAATTTTGCGGCAATTTATGGCATTTTGCCAAGATGATGTATTCCCACTACTTGCCTGCAACCTTTCCCATTTAAATATTAGAAGAAAAAGCGGCAACTTTCGAAATTTTCTGGACGACATGCAACATATTTTCTATACAATGACATATAAGTTTTGTTTATTTATTAACTGGACTGGTGGCTGTAAACTGAACTGTTGGCCGTAATCGTAGAGGCGCTGGCTTATGTCCAGATGGTCCGAGTTCGATTCTCGGCTCGGCTACTGAAATGAAAATTTATTTCCATAGTTCGTTGAGCGGGAGAAGATAGGTGGTACCTAGATATCAATCCTTCGGACTGCCCACGGATAAGGTCCCCGTCATCTTAACTCACACAACTCTCTGACTTCCGAGGGTTGCTTCGCAACTAAGTTGGCGGTTAAAAACAATAAAATAAACTAAAACAATTATCGGGTATTTTAATCAAAAGCTTAGATCCAAAATCTTCTGTCTTTCAAATTTAATTGATATAGTTCATCACGGCGACATGCACCGGCAACACCAAATATTAAGGCAACCTAAAAAGTAAACACTACATAAATATCTAGGTAATTTTAAAATTCTTACATTCTAAACGTATCTTTTTCATTAAGTATATATAATCTGGTGCTTGAGTAATAAACGTTTTAATTTGTTCATCTGACAAAACTTTTGACTTCTTTGGTTTATAGTTGTCACTTTGACGTTTCAGGAAAGCTCATAATTTCGAATATTTTGTAATATCAATATCTTCTTTTGTACTAAGTGTAGCTCTCAGCATGGACTAATTTGACCATAACGTAGATGCCTTCAACTTTGTAGGTAAATCGGAAAAGTATGCAATCATGACATTTTCAGATCGGGAGGTCGTCTTTTTTTTTGGCAATGATCCATGAAACGTTTGTAGGCGTATTCATATTTTGCCTTGGATTTATTTGGCAAGAAATTTAAGAGGACATTTTCAGCAGCATTTACTAACTCTGGTGGTGTCCTGCATACCTGGACGTCATCATCACTGTCCATTTTGAATATTTTTAAATATTTTTAGCGATAAGTAGGTATTAAACCGAAACAAGTAGTGAATCTCACACTTTTGTCACAACAATAAACAAACAGCGATTGTCAAGGAAACGATTTTATTGGCAATAAGAGGGTCATCAAAAATTGTTATGCATTTATGAAAATTCCTTAATTTATGATAATGTTGATTGCGATTTCGGAAAAAATAGTACGTGTACCTCGTAGTAAAAGCACATTCCCAGACTTCAATGCTTGTTGGCATCGGCTTAACGCCTCAGCCAACAATTTACTTTGTCCTCCGGGAATGTATTGCTTGTACTACTAGATACATTATGTACTATTCTTAGATGAGAACATCTCAAACAACATGCTTTTTTGTTTGTTTGAGATTTCCACACCTGAAAGAGGTTGTATAAATTTCACATTTGATTTTTTTATATGAAATGGAGAAATTGGAAACTAAAAGTTTACTAAAAAAATAACTTCTTTAGTGTGTATATGAGATATTTATGATTGATGAATAAAAACAAATAACTATTTTGTCATTGTTTGTCGTACCTGCATTAGAGGATAATTGAAACACCCTCCCTTCAGATTTGCTACAAGGTTCGCCAGCCAGACTGTTTTCTTTATGCAACGATTTCCAATAACTGAGAGTAAGAGTAGGAATGGTAACTGTATAGTTAATCCACTCATGCTCCGTGAAAATGACTGAATGACTTTCTTGCGTGATTTTGCCTCCTAAACACGAATCCGGAAGAAAAATTCGGGGTCTCATACCGTAAGAGACCCTTCTTTGTTTTAGAACGTAATTTTCAAGCACTCTCCCGCAAAAATCACTCAAACTGTCTCCTTTCAAAAAGCATAAACTAAGAACACTGAATCACTCAATTTCGGCAAAAATTTGATACAAAATACAGCCGGTTCTATAGAAAAACTTCTTATTCAACACGTACATCCTAACCACTAACATCTGGTTAGGAATGAGGTTAGGATGTTGCTTGTTGAAGATACGAGGAGAGGTTAGGATGACGTGTTGAAATATTTGAAGATATATTATTTGACGGCGAAGAACATATAGATATTGTAAATATTGTGGGAAACCCAAGAAGACCGCGAATTCATCAATAGACCAGATATTCATTAATTGGGAATTCAAAATCAGATGCCAGCGCCAGAGTGGCGAAAATTCAAACCAGACATACGTACATTGTTTGTCTGTTTTCTTAGAGGTTAAACACTTGTGTTTGGAGTTTTCCTTGAAATATTTTCATTTGGTATTCTTTTCCAGTTTTTTTGTGTGGTGTTATTAATTTCAAGACTCTAGTGAAGCGGTGTATTTAAATCTTAAGTCAATATCATTTGCGAAAACTCACTTTGAAGGAGACAAAGTATGTTCTAATTTGCTTGCAAAAAAATATTTTTTGAAGTTTCTGGACAGCTTAGTGAAGTCATCGGGAATTATTGTAATGAATTATTTTGAAGAAATGTCACACATTATTTGTGAATGTTCGAATTGAAAATAAAACTAACAAAAACAGGTTTTTTTTAATTTCATCTAAAACAAACAAGATGCTGTGAAAATGTGTCCTTCTCACCTAGATATACATATATAGTCACTCTTTTTCCATACTGTATGAATAATTATCAGTACGTTGAATAATATCTCTTTTTTCTCTTCTTAACTTTTTTTTCTCCTTCTCAACTCTCTTTGAAGGTTCTCTTTTTCACTTCTTTTCTTGGCGACACACGATACAGGAACATTTTGGGAAGGAACTGTATTCTTCTTCAAGATCCCAAGAGCCCGTCGTCTGTCTATTGACTCACTCAATTCTAGATTAGTCTGCACCAGTACGTTCATTCGGTAAATGATAAAAACTTATTCCAGTACAACGGATCGTTTTGCCCAAGAGTTACATTGAGGTACACAACAATAATGATTTGAACTAGAATCACTCATTTTTTCACTCGAGGACGTACAGTAGTCAACAGAATATTCACCAGGTAAACCAGAATTTCATCGAATGTCAACAATCACAAGAGATTCGACGAATTTTAAGTGTACAATGGCTAAAATCATAGAAAGTAAACAATGTGTCCTTATCACTCTTTTTCCATAAAGTATGAATAATTATCGGTATGTTGAATAATATCTCTTTTTTCTCTTCTTAACTCTCTTTTCTTTCCTCTCAAATCTCTTTGGAGGTTCTCTTATTAACTTTTTTTCTTAGCCACAGACGATACAGGAATATTTTGGGAAAAGACCGTATTCTTCGTCAAGAGCCCATCGTCTGTCTATAGACTCGCTCAATCCTAGATTAGTCTGGACACGGAAAATTATGAAAACTTATTCCAATACAATGGTATCGTTTTGCCAAGAGTCACATTGGGGTACACAACAATAATGATTTGAACTTAAATCACTCATTTTTTCACTCGAGGATGTACAATAGTCAACAGAACATTCACCAGGTAAACAAGAATTTCATTAAATAACAACAATCACAAGAGATTCGACAAGTTTTAGGTATGCAATGCCTAAAATCATATCATATAAACATCAATGTTTGGAAAAATAAACAATGTACGTATGTATAGTTTCAAAAATCGATACCAGAGGGAGTATCCGTTATTTTGAATTCCCAATAGGTTCAGGATTGGATGAAAATTGGATGACCTCCTGATGCCCCCGCAATCCATTTTGTTACAAGTACAATAATCATAAACAATAACAAAAATTCACGGAAGGAGGAATGTGGGAAACACAAACAACTAGTTTTGATTGTAACTTGACTTGAAAATTTCGAATAACCAATGTGATTTGAAGTTAGCTACAAATTCTGTAACTGGAAGATATACAAGAAATATTTTTAATTTTCATCGGCTTAAACTTGAGGTTAAAGTACAGTTTAAACCCCAGTTTAAACTATACTATAAACATAACCTATAAAACTGGCCCTAAGACATATATTTATTAACTACGAATATTGATAACTGGCCATAAGCGCAATGCAATGAAAGTGAAGTCGGGTTATATATGTCTATCCTTATCACATTGGCCGCGCGTCGTTAGAGCAACCGAATATCAACCAATACATGTCATTCCTTCATTTTCGCGCCTGCACATCGCAATTGAACGCTGCCAATGAGAGAGAGACCGAGCGATCGTCATGGTTCATTTGCTGCCTTTATTATCAATATTGGTACTTAATACATACAGGGTGGCCCATTAGTGTGAGGAAGTATAGTATCTCGCCTATAATGAGGAGTATGATAAAATGTTTCAGATGAAAGTTAAATGGTTTACTTTGTTGCTTATTTCAAAAATATTGTGGAATATACAGAGTGTTCCTTCGAAGCGGGGCAATACAAATCATCATTTTTTTAAATGGACCCCTCTGTAAATTGTTTCGCCGTTGAACTGAGCAAAATGTTTTACATAAGGAGGTATTTCTTTTTTTCGAAAATTTTGCGGCGTTGTCAAGTTATAGCTGAAAGTAAGAAAATCTTCGGTAAAACAGATCACCACAAATGCCATCATAAAAAATTATGGATGAAATTTAAGCAGAATTATTTGAGACATGCAACACCAAGAGTGAGATGAAATGTCGGTATGGACTGAAAATTACATTTCTCAAACAGGACATTTTATACAGAGGCATTAACTCGACAAACTTCGAATATCAAAAACTTTTTTTAAATGAAACAGTCAGTATGTTATGTTACCATTTTGAAGAACTACTTCATTCCTACAATTTTTGTTGATATGTCTTAGCCCCTAAAATTGACAGATTTTGTGAAATTTGCAATTTCATTTCATTTCGACTAAAGCTGCGTGTTTATCACTTTAATATTTACAAAATTCGAAAACTAACAGTTTTCCATAGGTTATGCTCCGTACAAAACGTTCACTCAACCACAGACAATATCTACAGTGCTAAAATAATACTAACCGGTTGCTTGTAAACTGGTTCATGGTGCGCAAATAAATGCGTCATGCACTTCTCAGTAAGGCAAGTGGTGGTTCTCGTGTGCGCCATGCGCAATGAAACTGTTATGAAAGTGGGCTATGAATTTGACATTCAATGATCGATAAGTTTTGGCATAAAACAAAAATTACTGTCATACAATTTTGTATCTATCGCTTTATAATAAGAAGCATTTGAAATGAATTTCTCCACCGAAGAATTGACCGATATGATTTTTGTACTGGGGGCAAGTGATAAAAACTGTTTATTAGCGACCAGAATGTATATCCAGACAGGCGACAACCCAGAAAAGAAGCGTTTGAAAAGTTGCTTCTTCGATTTACTCGAACAGGAAATGTCGCATATGAAAAAATAGAAAGAATCAAAACTGCATTAACTAAAGAAACTGAAATGACTGTCCTCTTGAAAGTTACAGAAGATCCTCATATCTCGCATAGAGAAATATCCAAACAAATTGACACAAGCCGGACTGTCATACAAAGAATTTTGAAAAAGAATAAGTTTCATCCGTACCGTTTTCAGTTACATCAAGAGTTATTAGATGATGATTTATAGAAAATAGTAACATTTTGTGAATGGGCTCAGCAACAGTTGCTACAAGACAGATATTTTTTTAATTATGTTTTATTTTCCGATGAAGCAACATTTCATAAAAATGGGTTTGTAAATAGACATAATTTCCATTATTATTCGACAGATAACCCCCATTTCATTCGAACCACCAGTCAGACAAAGTGGTCTCTAAATGTATGGGGTGGCATAATTGGAAATTTCATCGTTGGGCCATATTTCTTTGAGGGAAGAGTTAATGGCTTGATTCACCTCAATTTTTTGGAAAACCAGTTACCACAATTAAGTAATCATTTACCCATTCGAATCAAACGAAGAATGTGGTATTTACACGACGGAGCACCTGTTCACCACACCGTTAATAATTATTTAGACACTGCATTTCCCAGAAGATGGATAGGTAGTGGAGGTCCTTTCAAGTGGCCACCTCGCTCATCAGTTTTGACAAAAATTGATTTTTTTATGTGGGGCTACGTTAAAGATCAAGTTTATAGAACACCCCCATCTACAAAGGAGGATATGAAAAATAGAATTAGGGACGTATTCCAAAATATTCCAGTCAGCATGTTGAGGCGAGTTAATGAAGAATTTCAAAACCGAATACATTATTGTTTGGAAGTAGCCGGTGGTCACTTTGAGCAGTTGTTATGAATTTCTAATATTTTTTTTGTTATCGTTTCAATTATTTACTCTCATAAAAAAAAAATAAAAAAAAAGTTTTTGCCGTTTACCAGCTGTCCTCCCCGTATGAACGGGCAGCCCTCAGAAGTCGAAACTTGTGCGAGCCAAGGATTGACGAGGTTTCACGTTTTAACGTGCGATTCCTAGCACTTTCTCTCAGAAAAAAGATTCTGCAGTCGCTAGGCTTTGAGCCCACACGACTGGCAGATAGAATGATTGAAAAGCGATGCTTCTAACAACACGGCTACCTGGTCCTAAATACTTCAACGAAAACATGTTTTCCAGACTTTTCCCAACCGATTTTCAGTTTTAAGTTTGACATTGCAATTATGTTAAATTCCAGTGTCAAAAAATCCTAGCTGGCCTTACGTAAATAGAAAGAGAATTTTTGACAAATTGAAAATTGAATTGCAAATTTCACAAAATCTGTCAATTTTAGGGGCTAAGTCATATCAACAAAAATTGTGGGAATAAAGTAGTTCTTCAAAATGGTGACATAACATACTGGGTGTTTCATTTAAAAAAATCAAGTTTTTGATATTCGAAGTTTGTCAAGTTAATGCCTCTGTATAAAATGTCCTGTTTGAGAAATGTAATTTTCAGTCCATACCGACATTTCATCTCACTCTTGGTGTTGCATGTCTCAAATAATTCTGCTTACATTTTCTCCATACATTTTTCATGATGGCATTTGTGGTGGTCTGTTTTTACGAAGATTTTCTTACTTTCAGCAACTTGACAACGCCGCAAAATTTTCGAAAAAAGGAAATACCTCCTTATGTAAAATATTTTGCTCAGTTCAATGGCGAAAAAATTTACAGGGGGGTCCATTTAAAAAAATGATGATTTGTATTGCACTGCTTCGAAGGAACACAATATTTTTGAAATAAGCAACAAAGTAAACCATTTAACTTTTATCTGAAACATTTTATCATACTCCTCATTATAGGCGAGATACCGTACTTCCTCACACTAATGGGCCACCCTGTATATGGACTATTTGCAATATTGTGTTCACAAAGGCACTAAAATATGTTTTTTCCATAAACTTGACACTAATTTTCTGATTCGCATTGTATAGCGGCCCACCAAGAATGTTATCAATAATTCTCAGTAAGAGTTTCTCTTCACTAACTAGAAATTGCAAAAACACCAACATTCTTAGCTATAGTTCTTAGAACGTAGTTATATAAGTGAGATTGAGATCAGTTTCCTAATACGGAGAAATTTCCCATTACAAAGTAAGATTTTTTCGTTTCTAGCTCTGAGACCAGCTCAGCTAATTCTATTATAAATCATTTTTTCACCTGTGCGTTTTCGGTTTCCTTTTCTGCCGTGACAACCTGAATAACCAATTCCTTTACAGTTTCTTTTGCAAGTTGTTCTTTGGCTCTCACGCCTGATAGAACACATTCAAGTTGTACAGCCTCCTTACGCGTAACTGTCAGTTCCTCCTTTTTCGCATTCAACAAAGTGTTCGCATCTTTTAACTTCTTCTGAAGCTCAAACCGTTTTTCTGTCATCTTCGATTTATTCAGCGATCTCATTTCCGCCATCTTCTCACCCACAATGATTTCATTCAACTTCTCAGATAAATCCATTCCGGAAATTACTCTACGGGATCTCACAAAGATACACTAATTTCTATTTCTGTTCATGAATAAATTAGGGTTAGGTAGTCGTGTAGGATATTGTTTGCATAGCCGTCTAGATTATACTTACACCTGGAACGAGGGTTTTCTCTTTGTCTTTATATTGGTGTGGGGAAACACAAAAGTTGTTAGATATTTGTTATTCTATTTATGCTTGAGAAGCTACAGAGTGTGATGATTAATATGAACAAATTATGCTGAATTATTTTTTATAGATGATATTCGGTAAAGGCATGGAAACCGAGTAAAGCACTACACAACAACGATCCCAATATTTCATCTACCTATAATGTGGTGCAATCTACGCACTCGTGTACATTTTACAAGCTTTTATTTAGTTTCACTTGTTAGTTAGTTAATTCGTTCGTTCGTTTGTTAGTTTGGATCAAATCTTGCAAGTGAATTTTGACCGACTTCTAGTCGTCCGATTAATTAGAAATTTGGCAGGTGTTCACAATTCCGGCGACAATGCATTATTGAATTTTTGTTAAACAAAAAACAAAATGGCGCCCGAGATTTGTAATTATGGTCCGATTTGATTCTAAATTGGTATTTGGGGGGTTTCGGGGTCGCAGATTATGAATTTTGAAAATTATCAAAATTAATACAAATGGCGAGTTTTGTATTATTGTCCGATTGATCAAAATTGGTATTGGGGTTTTCAAGGCCGGAAATATGAAATTGTTGTCAAAATTCATAAATTCAAGATGGCGGCCCCAAGATGTCGGACGAGTTTTGTGATTATGTTCCCATTCGATTCAAAATTGGTATGCGGCGGTTTTCGCGGTCGGAGATTTTGAATTTTTTGTCAAAATTTATAAATTCAAGATGAAGGACGAGTTTTCTGATCATGGTGATATTTTATCAAAATTGGTATGTGGGGGTTTTCAGGTTCGAAGATTATGATTTTTATGCCAAAATCTATAAATTCGAGATGGCGGACGAGTTTTGTGATTATGGTCAGATTCTGTTCAAAATTGGTGGGTAGTTATTTTTGGGGTAGGAGATCATGATTTCTTTCAGCTCAAAACTTACAGGGACGATGCTATATTAGAAATGAACAGATTAAAGTGAAATAACTAAATGGCAAACAATAAAATAACTAGTTAATAAAAACATTTTTAAAGACAAGCTTCTATGTAAGCCGTGTAGTAGAACGTATAAAATAAGTTTAAGTCATCGCTGACAATGATTTAATTATTTTTTGTTGAATTATTTGGTTTCAAAAATCTTGTCGCGCGAATTGTAATAAAATTAATACTTTGACAAGTTGTCACTTACCAATCAATCATTGGTACCTACTTTTATGAATACTTTGTAGAAATTAAATACTTTGACAAGTCTTACTTACCAACCAATAACTGCCCAATTAAATTAATTGGTACCCACTTTTATGAATATTGACGAGCATTGGGCCATCGATCAAATTAAGTCTATCTCTGCCCTTTTTAAGTTGTTTTCGCAATTCTAGAGAAACAAAGGGATTAAGCTTTTGTTGAAAAATATGTGTACCAGTAATCGTCATATCAATATAGGATAGGGATGATATTCTCGGTGCTATAAAATGTAGTGACGAATACTGGATCAATAAGTGACGATAACTGGGTATCTTTTTTATAGATGAGTCGTTTTAATTATGATGACGAATATATAAAAAAGCGACCGGGCAGATAAAAAAAGTTCACAAATTGCCACAGCAGCCAAAGTTCACAGAATGACACTCTCGGATAAATGTAAAGGGCAAACTCCTATTCCATACTCTCTGAAATTGAAGAGCAAAATTTAATAAGATGGATTTGTTACTTAGGTAGCAGGGATTTCCGGTAACAAGTTGTCAGCTTCTGTCTCAGAAACGAATATACGAATATAAAAATAATTTGTTTTGGCCAGATACACCGAAGGTGACTAAAGAGCCAAAAGAAAAAATACCTCCAGTAGCAGCGTCCAAAAATTGGCAAGAATACTTCAAAAAGGAAGAAAAAGAGCAAGGAATTCAAAAAAGGAAAAAAAAAACGACTAGAAAGCAAGGAAAATAAAAAAATGCAGGGAAAAATATTGTGAAAAAATGAAATAAAGGAGAACCTAAGCCAAACTAAAGAAAAACAGGAGAATGGAATTTGTGCGACTAAGAAAACAAAGAAAGTTGGTTTTTGCAATGTATGCGAGGAAGTGCGTGAAGAAGATATGATTCAGTGTCAAAAATGTATGAAATGGATGCATGAGATGTGTGCTTCTGGTTTGTCAAATTTTTAATGTACTTGACCGAGTCCCTAAATGAATAAGAACAATAATTATTATTAATTTGAGTCTCCTTGTATTAAATTATATGACGAATACTAGGGCGTTAACTGACGATAACTGGGACAGCTCCTTTTTTTGCCTGACGAATAATGGTACATGAAAATGTTAATTCTGAATGTGAATAAAATAACATTTAAAGTTGAAAGAAAGTGTATTTGTCTGATGAACATAGAAGATAACTCAACTTACTTATCATTAGAAAGATTTTTTCACGAAAAAAATAATATACGAATTTTATTAGCCATCTTGAAGTGTAACTCAAAAGTACCTTTTTAAATATAATGGTAACAAATAATAAACATATTGCTCTTCACAGAAAAAATATATTGGTAATATCTTTATATATGAATAAACGATGGAATTTTTTTTTTTCTGTTCAACCACAATATATATATATATATATATACAGAGTGGCCACTTTTTTAATGGGATTGTATTGGTAACTTTTAAACCATAAGAGTTAGAAGGTCGGTCAAATGGAGAAAAAGTTGCATTCATAGAAGCATTGTCAAGCAGTTCAAACAAATCGAGATTATCAGGGCCGGTTATTGAGATATCATAAGAAAAGTTAATTCTGTCATTTTGATTTTTCTTTTTTTCCCACTTTATTTCGAATATTATTTTTGCAGATATGCAGTGAATTATTAGAAAATGAGTGAAGTTGTAAAACCAAAACTGGAAATTATTTATTATTCTCAACCTTCAACTATCTTTCATATATATCAAAACAATACAATAACAAAAGCTGTTAACAAAGCTAAGTATAACACTTCCCCTCTTTGTAAACTGTATTTTGAAATATAAACAGAGACGTCCTATTCTTGACGAATTTCTCTTTCGGTAAGGCCTTTGTCAGAATATCAGCAAGTTGATCTTCTGATGCAACATAACAAACAATAAGGCTATTATCCTCTGCACGTTCTCGTATATAGTGATATTTCACGTCGATATGCTTGGTACGTTTATGATACTCTGTATTCTTGACTAAACGAATAGCACTCTGATTATCCATGAATAGTTTTGTGGGCTCCAAAATATCGATACCAAGCTCTCGCAAAAACATACGTAACCAACTTATCTCTTGTGCTGCATCTGATGCGGCTATATATTCAGATTCAGTTGTTGATCGTGAAACACATTTCTGTAGATGTGATGAACAGGTTACTGGAGCTTCAGCTATAATACTCAAATATCCAGTTGTCGATCTTCTGGTAGTTAAATCTCCGGCAAAGTCAGCATCTGAGAAAGCAATCAAGTTGACTTCTTCCGCACAATACATTAGTCCAAAAGTCTGAGTACCTTTTAGGTATCTGAGTATTCTTTTAACAGCACTCCAATACTCCCTTTTTGGATTAGAAAGGAATCGACTAGCTTGACTGACAGCGAACATGATATCTGGACGTGATACTACTGCTAAGAACATTAAACAACCAACGGCTTCTCTATAAGGTGCATTACATTCTATGTTTATTTCTTCTGAATATAGTAGAGAATTGGGATCAGCAGGAATTGCATTCGGATGACATTCCTTCATATTGAACTTGTTTAATATTCTTTCTATGTACCCACTTTGACTGAGAAATATGCTTTGTTCATCCCTGTCTCGTTTTATCTCGATTCCAACATAATATTCTCCATTTGAAGTTGTAATTTCGAATTTTGAAGCCAATTTTTCCAAAAAGAGTTCTATTAACTTCACAGATTTGCACAATACAAGTCCATCATCGACATATAGAGCCAGAAACATATCTTCATCACTAAATCTTGCATGAAACACACATTTGTCGGCTTCTAACTGCTTGAACTCAAATTCGGAGAGAATTTCGGTAAATTTCATATTCCAGCAACGGGGTGACTGCTTGAGTCCGTATATACTTTTCTGTAGTTTGCAAACCAATTTGGAATTTCCATTATCGAAACCCTATGGTTGTTTCATGTAAATTCTCTCAGACAAACTTCCATTCAGAAAAGCTGTTTTGATGTCGAACTGACGGATCTCCAAATTTTTGACAGCTGCTATTGCCAGAAGTACTCGAACGGATTCAAACCTGATTACTGGCGAAAACGTATCCGTAAAATCTATGCCAGGTTTCTGAGAGTACCCTTTTGCGCAAAGCCGTGCCCTGAATCTATCAATTTTTCCATCTGCTTTCAATTTAACTTTGTAGACCCATTTGCAACCTATTGCTTGGCGATCAGAAGGTAATGTTTCTAATTCCCATGTATAATTTTCAATAAGAGACTTCATCTCGTCTTCCATCGCTTCCTGCCAATTTTCTTTATAATCACACTTAATGGCTTCCTCGTATGTCTGAGGTTCATCAATAGTGGCAGCACAACATACCTCATCATACCGCTGTGGTCGTTGAAGTAGATCACGATTCCTCAACTTATGTTGATGCGAATGATTGTTTCGGAAATCGCTGTCTGGTGCCAATTGATCATGAACTTCATTTTCACTCACTTCACATTCATCTTTGTTGATTTGGACACAATCATAATTTTCATTTCCGAACGTATTATCTATTTCGAATGACATATAATTGGGAACTGGAGACTGTTTCATGAAGACACCTTCATTGAAATTGACGTCTCTCGCTACACTGACTTTTCTTGAATTTGTTTCATATACTCTGTAGTTCGGACTGTATCCATCATATCCAACAAGATATTGCTTCGTTGATTTTCTGTCGAACTTGTGCCTTTGATGTTTTGGAACAAGAACGAAGGCTTCTGAACCAAATGTTCTTAAATGTCTGAGATCAGGTTGTTTTCCTATCCACCTTTCATAAGGAGTTTTCGAATCATCTGGTTTACATGGACGACGATTCAACAGATATACTGCCATGTTAGTAGCTTCTGCCCAGAGATTTATTGGAAGTCCACTCTGTGTCAGCATAGATCTTGCACTCTCGACGATTGATCTAAGGTCACGTTCTGCTTTACCGTTTTGTTCAGGAGTATATGTTATTTCCTTTGCCTTTTGATCATTTGTTGGAATTCAATGAATTTTGAAAAAACGTACTTTTATGTTTAAGGAAATATCGAAGCGATTGATGTACATTCATCTTTGAATAAAACGAAGAAATTCGCACCACCAAGCGATGTATATGATATTTTTCCACAAACATCCGAATGGATGTACTCTCCAGGTTTCCATTCAGAAACATGTAAACTACTTTTGAAAAGTTTTCTTATTTGTTTTCCATGTTGACAAGTGCTGCAAAAGAAACTATCTACGCCACTGATTTTGATCCCAGGGATTTGCCCCTTGTCAGCCATTTCCTTGAGTGAACGGAAGTTAATGTGACCTAATCGTTCATGCCAGAGTGTAACTGAGTTTGTTTGTGCTAAATTATTCTGCTGAATTTCAGGAACTTCGAACAGCATTTTGTAACACTGATTAGTTTGCTTGATTCCAAAGACAACTAAACCTGCAGTATTTCTAACTTCAATCTTGGTATTGTCGAAAACAACTTTCAGGTTTTTATTTGTAACTGCTCCCACAGAAAAACAAGTTTTCCTTCAATTGTGGTACATACAAAGTGTTTTCCAATGTGCGTGGTTCTCTGATATCATTAACGACAGCTGTTAATCTCATGGTGCCAATTCCCTCAGCATGAATAAATGAATTATCACCAATCTGGACTGCAACTTTTGAATCAAGTGGTTTCAGCTCGCTGAATCATTCTTTATGGGACGTCATGTGCTTGGAAGCCGCACTATCAGCTAACCAAATATCTTCACATCCATCAAACTGAAGATTCTTTTCTTCAGCACTCAGTGCTTGGTTTCTTTCATGATGGAATGAGAAACTGTCGTTATGTTTTTCATCCTGACTATTTTCACGATATTTGTTGATCCTCTTTCTGCATTCTGATTTTACATGACCTCTTTTTCTGCAGTAAAAACAAATAACATTTTGTTTGTTCTTGACATTGCTTTTATCGAGAGTTGGAATGTTCCGTTTATGGTGAAATTTCACTGCAGCAAATGCAGTTGATGTTGCTTCTACTTGACTCAATCTAAGTTCCTCTTTGAGAAGCCTTGCAGTGAAATTATCAAAAGTCTGCTTGTTCTCATCATAAGAGTCCCAGGCAGTCACAAAAAATCCATATTTATGAGGTAGACTACCCAAAACTTTTGCTATCTTATCAATGTTTGACACTGTTTCTCCCACATCGGCTAATGTTAGGGCCATCGACTCTATTTTGCTTATCTGTTGTGCGATAGTATCTGTTGCTGACATTTGGTAATTGAAAAACTGTTGTTTCAATATGACCTTGTTAACGGAAGATCTTTGCTCATGTATGAGCTTGATTCTTGTCCACATTTCTGAAGAGGTTCCACATGACATAATGTTCTGGAGTTGAGAGAATTCCATTGAAGTAGATATGAGAAGCATGGCTTTAGCGTTGAGATCTTCCCATTATTTTCTTTCTCTTTCTTGAACCATCTCCATGGGTTTTTTGGTTATTCCGTTGACTAAGTCTAGTAAACCTTCTGTTCTGAGGATAATTTCCATCTGGAATTTCCATAACTGGAAGTTGTTGCCGTCGAACTTTTGAATATTAAAACTTCTGAATTTGTCCATTTTATTCCTCACAGTTTTCTCAGGAAGTGAAAACCAATGTGACAATGACAACAAGAAAAGTCACAATTTCAAACTTGATACGTGCCTTTAAACTTTCCTCTGGAACTATTCCTTCTTTTCTTTCACTCAGTGTTGAATAGGGATCCCACACAATTATTCATGATCTGGGCCCATAACCTTTTGCAGATATGCAGTGAATTATTAGAAAATGAGTGAAGTTGTAAAACCAAAACTGGAAATTATTTATTATTCTCAACCTTCAACTATCTTTCATATATATCAAAACAATACAATAACAAAAGCTGTTAACAAAGCTAAGTATAACAATTATCAAAAAATGTCACAGGAGTTTTTTATTCGACAGTAAATTATCCTCAATTTGACATAATCAGATTTCGTATCCAACGTTTCGTACGCTCTGGGCCACCCTCAACCTCATTTTTTTCAATACGGACCTGCATATTTTATGACACTTTTCGAAATACCTTCTAACGCTGAATTCAACGATATATCATACAATGTCATTCAAAGTTGATTTTTAGGTGATTTTGACCCTTATCCAAATTTCTTTGGGTCGGATCTGTATTACATTTAGGTACCTTCAGTTTAATTAACAACATGCAATACATTTCGATAAGAAAATTAACTTACTCATCTTCAACTGAATGGAACGTAACAGAATCAAAACAAGAAACAAGTAATAATTATTTACAAATTTCAAGAGGTGAAAACCCTAATTCATAATAATTAAACGAAACTATCATTTAATGAAAGAAAAATCAAATGATTATTCGAAAGTAAATGATGAACATTAATGAAGTAAGTGTTCGAAATGTCCACCATTTTGTAAAATGCACTTTGCGGTTCTGGAACCCATACTTCTTATACATTTGTTTATTTCGTCTCCTTGAATACCTTCCAATACATTCTCAATCTTCTCGCGAAGAATCTCTATTGTCGGGTTCGTAGTATCATAAATTTTATTTTTGAGATATCCCCACAAATAAAAATCCAGCGGATTCAAATCCGGAGATCTGGCAGGCCATGCTACTGGACCTCTTGTTCCAATCCATGAATCGGGAAAAGTTCGATTTAGATAGTCTGTGACTATTGTCGAGTTGTGTGGACCACATCCGTCTTATTGGAACCATGGACTATTACGCCGATACCGTATAGGAAGATCATCCAACATTTCTTCTATAATTTCTACATATTTTGCTCCGGTTAGGTTGCCGTCAATAAAATAAGGTCCCAGTAATTTATTATTCAACAAACCGCACCATATGTTCAAAGAAAAACGATATTGATGTCTAACTTCATGAATTAAGTGAGGATTTTCAGTGGCATAAAAATGTTTGTTCCTTCGATTGAACATGCCAGAATTTGTGAATGTCGTTTCGTCTCCCCAAATGATATTGTGCGCAAAATTGTTGATATTCCGCACCTTCCGTTGAAACCAATTACAGAATTGCAACCTTCTCTCAGGATCATTGCGATATAGTTTTTGCACGGCTTGGTATTTATAGTCATGGTATCTGTGTCTCTTGAGTATTTTATTAACAGCACTTTTTGATAAATTGCATTCACTGGCCATAGTTCTCGATCCTATTCCTGGATTCATTCGAATTTGGGCCAGAACATTGATGTCATTGATAGGCTCGTTTCGTCGTACATAAGGACCTCTAGGTTTGATGAATGAATTATGTGCAAGTAACGTTGTAGATAAACGTCGAAACATTTTAATATTTGGTGTTGTTCTTTAGGATATAATTCACCATACCTTTGTTGTGCTTTGAACGAATTTCTATCTAGTTTTATGTACACTTCGTACAGATCTCTCTTCTCTTCATTTGTGTATCTTACCATATCGAATAAGTTAAATTGAAATTACTCAGAAAATATTTAATGACAAGTTCTTGTGACAATTCTTGTTATGTTCTTTTTTATCCACGGCCTACTACTTGAAAATAATACATTCAATAAACCTAGAGTTGTGTGAATGTAAGAAAAAACAAGTCTATCAACGATATCAATGTTCTGACCCAAATTCAATTGAACCCAGAAAAAAAATCGAGAACTGTGGCCAGTGAATGCAATTTATCAAAAATTGCTGTTAATAAAATAGTTAAGAGACGCGAATACAATGATTTTAAATTTGAATACCAAGCCTTGCAAAAATTATATTGTAATGATCTCAAGATAAAGTTCGATTCTGTAATTTGTTTCAACGGAACAAATGACAAATCCAACAATAATGATTCCTCGCGAGAAGATTGAGAATGTATTGGAAGGTATTCAAGGAGACGAAATAAGCAAATGTATAAGAAGTATGGGTTCCAGAACCGCAAAGTGCATTTTACAAAATTGTGGACATTTCGAACACTTACTTCATTAATGTTCATCATTTACTTTCGAATAATCATTTGATTTTTCTTTCATTAAATGATAGTTTCGTTTAATTTTAATTGGGTTTTCCTTAAATTTAAATAATTATTACTTTTTTTGCTTTGATTTGTTACGTTCCATTCAGTTGAAGATGAGTAAGTTGTTTTCTTATCGAAATGTATTGCATGTTGTTAATTAAACAAATACCTAAATGTAATACAGATCCGACCCAAAGAAATTCGGATAAGGGTCAAAATCACCTGAAAATCAACTTTGAATAACATTGTATGATATATCGTTGAATTAAGCGTTAAAAGTTATTTCGAAAAATTTCATAAAATATGCAGGTCCGTATTGAAAAAAATGAGGTTGAGGGTGGCCCAGAGCGTACGAAACGTTGGATACAAAATCCGATTGTCAAAATGAGGATAATTTACTGTCGAATAAAAAACTCCTGTGACATTTTTTGATAATATTCGAAATAAAGTGGGAAAAAAAGAAAAATCAAAATGACAGAATTTACTTTTCTCATGATATCTCAATAACCGGCCCTGATAATCTCGATTTGTTTGAACTGCTTGACAATGCTTCTATGAATGCAACTTTTTCTCCATTTGACCGACCTTCTAACTCTCATGGTTTAAAAGTTACCAATACAATCCCATTAAAAAAGTGGCCACTCTGTATATATATATATATATATATATATATATATATATATATATATATATATATATATATAATATATATATATATATATATATATATATATATATAAATGGAAGGTATTTAATGGACATAGCCCTCAGAGAAAAGTGCTAACCGTAGACACGTGTTTCGGGCTCTCGGCCCTCATCAGTACGGTGGAGAAGTGCAAGGATGAACAACACTTGGTAGAAAACGACAAATCAACGGAGTCAATAAACAGAAGCCAGCCGCTCATTTGTGATATCGGTCAGCAGACCCTGAATTCCAGGGCAACAACCAACGTCACCACGGAGGCAGCTACCTGCGTGACATCCGAGTCCGGGAATATTAATATGAAAGAGAGTAATATCGAGGGGACTGTTAAAAACAAAATGGAAGAAATTTAATGGACATAGCCCTCGGAGGAAAGTGCTAATCGTAGACACGTGTTTCGGGCTCTCGGCCCTCATCAGTACGGTGGAGAAGTACAAGGATGAACAACACTTGGTAGAAAACGACAAATCAACGGAGTCAACGAACAGAAATCACAAATGAGCGGCTGGCTTCTGTTTGTTGACTCCGTTGATTTGTCGTTTTCTACCAAGTGTTGTTCATCCTTGCACTTCTCCACCGTACTGATGAGGGCCGAGAGCCCAAAGCACGTGTCTACGGTTAGCACTTTTCTCTGAGGGCTATGTCCATTGAATTCCTTCCATTTTGTTTTTAACAGTCCCCTCGATATTACTCTCTTTCATATATATATATATATATATATATATATATATATATATATATATATATATATATATATATATATATATATATATATATATAATATATGTTATGTTATGAAAAACCAGTTAAATATTTTAAAAAGAAAATGAACAAAAAAAAAAAAGAATAATTATTGATTAGTTATTAGTTCCAAGAGATTTTTTGAATAACTTTTGAAGTTCTATTTATTTATTTTTGCCCCACGTTTTGGGTGCCTTTTGTTATGTTTTGATGAATTGAATAATTATAATTTTTTTATTCAATTTTGCTTTCAAATATTATTTTTGCACCTTGTTGGGCGACAATTGATATGGTTTGATAATTGAAAAATATAAATTGCTTTTATATAATGAATGCAGCTAATAGTTTTCGTTATTCTTTAAGAGCCAAATTTATATGATATAAATAGATATTTCTGCCCCTGTAATAATAATTGCCAGCGAACGTCACTGTTCTCTCGTCACGCTACCAACAATTATTAATTTTCCTTGCCACGGCTAGACAACAGCTGGTACGCTCTTTTCTCAAAAGGTGGCCGGTTCAAAGCAATAGACACACTGCCACTGGTGACTAACTTCAGTTTATTGAATGATCTTTGTTATGTTAGTTGATCATTGTGAGAAAATAAGCAACCAAATATAAAAAACAATTATCTCCTTTATTCAGGAAGACTTAAAATTACATGGCCTACGAGAAATAACTTATTACTAGAGTGAATCAAACAAATATTCACGAATAATAATGATAAATCAGATCATGGATAGATAAACAGAACCTCACTTTTCGTGAATGTAAAATTTTCTGTTATTGTTCAAAATAAAGTGAAATAGCATTCTTTGAATGTGCAATTGGTTATTTGTGAAATAGTTCAGGACCGGAAATACACTATGAAAGTTTTTATACCTGGTTGGAACTGTTGGTGTTCAAACTATACCATAAAACAGGATGTCTCCTCTCTTCATTCGCTGTCAGGACTGCAATACCAGTATCAGGAACGATATAGATGTGGAAATCAGCATCAGGATCCGTGGTTATATTATATCATTAAGGTAATATTTGTTTTTGTTTCCCAAATGATGGAATTATTCCATTTTTTTATTAATAAAAATTTGTGCGTGCTATCTGCTTGGAAATATTTTTCCATCTTCCTCGAGGCTTTGTTTTTCTGTCGCTTAGATACATCCTTTTCCTGTTGTTTTCCTATTTGTATTTTTGTATTCGAAATTTTTTTTTTTTTTATTTTTTTTTTTACAAATTCTAATAATAATTGCTTATGATACCCTCTCGTTGCTATTCTCTCACAATTTCTAACTTTTCACCGGACCATCTATTCTCTGATTGGCTATCTTTCATAAAGACGTTTGCTGTTCTCTCATTGGCTACTTTTAGTTAGCTACAATTTCATGTACAGTGTGATTCAAGTTTATAAATGTGTTGATTTCCTTTTATTCTTGCAAATTTTGTAAAATTTAGACTTTTAGTTGTCTTTTGAACAATTATGGGTTATGATAATTTTGACAGTGTATACAATTGATCGTTTTATCGTACTTTGACATTTTGTATCTATCCATATTATACAAAGGCTTATAAATAAATAGAACTTCAAAAGTTATTAAAAAAAATCTTTGGAACTAATAACTAATCAATAATTATTTTTTTTGTGGTTTATTTTTTTTAAAATATTTAACTGGTTTTTCATAACATAACAACATTCCTAAATTTATATTCAATATTTTATACTAGTTAGAAAATCTTGAATATCAATTTCTTTATTTATATTTATTAACTCTACATTAACTAATACTAATTTTCTATTTCCAGAAAACTACTTCGCTGGATTTCCCGAAAAACAAGTTCTACAATAACAACAATTATTTACAACTACTAGTACTACGTTATTGTTGTTCCAGAAAAACTTGATTATGGACTTCTTTTCGGATCAAGAGAGAAAACTTTTCTAGATATCTTAATATATGACATTTTATATTTTATGATTATCTTACTTTCATTTTATATTCCATACTGATATTATTCTCAATTATCGATTTTACAATTACTGGTACTCTTTTCAATTATACTATCTTATTATTTTTCCAATCTTTTCCTTCAGTTGTTCTTTATATTCATATTGAATTGGATATTTTATTTATCTGAATCTCTCATTTCATTTACTTTTATTTTGTGCATATACTCTTTCGCTTTTTCATTATTCATACATAATTAGCATATTATATTCATTTATAATTCATTAATATACCTTCATTTTTTTTATAATATCCTTATCATCATTATTTTAATAATATACTTCTTTAGTATTATTATTATTATCATATCTACTTTCATTTCTCACATACATTCATTTTATACACAAAATATTTTTAATCTTAATTTCTTTTAATTTTTCTTCAAAATTCACATTATTTATTATCCATTTCTATATTTTTCCTTTTTTAAATCTATATTGTTTTTCACTTTACTTTATCTAACTAACCTGTACCAATATTTGTATCTACTTTTCTATTTCTCAGTATTTTTATTGTTATTCAATATTATTGTTTTCTTTCTTGAAATATTTATGCGTTGTTTTGTTTCCCCTAATATTTCCTCTCACTGATATTTTTTTCTTTATGTTTGTTTTCCATTTTATTTTTTAAATTTTCAAATTATTTTTTTTTACTTTTTTCCATTTTTATTCCTTAACTTGCCTATCAAATTTGTTAATCTACAATTTATTATTTCCTAAATTTTCATTTTTATTATTTATCTCTCCTTCTATGGAATCTTGCTTGTCTTGTAACTACAAGCCCATATTTTATTTCAAACATTTTCAATAGAAATTTCATGTTAATATTTTCAACTATTTCCTTTTTTCAACTCATAATTTTTGTATGCCACGCTCATGTCATTCTTTTTTATTATTATTATTTTATCATTTTTGTCACCTTTTTGCAACTCAAAATTCATTTTCGTCATTATTATGTCATATATTTTCATTATCTTCACTTTATTATTTTTAAAAAGTTTTTTTTTATGCATATCCATTTTGTCCATAAGTTCATTATTTTTGAGATCGATATTCATTTTAATATTTTGTATCTGTTTATCTACTTTTTCTAATAAATTATTGCTATCATCTGTTTTTTGTATAACTACTCCCTGTATTTTATTTTGCTCATTACTTGTTTCTAATGATTTACATATTCTTTCACTACTTTCTTTGAAACATTTTTCCATACTTTCTATTATACTATCGTTCATTCTTTTTTTTTTTATTTCATTTTTATACTTCTTATATTTTCATTCATTCTTACTGAATTTTCATTCATTCTTTTTAATTCCTTCATACCTGCCATTTTTTTCTTTTTTATTTTCTTTTTTCTTTCATTCATTTTTTATACTTGCTATATTTTTATCCATTTTTTCATCCCTCCTGACTGAATCTTCTTTCATACTTTCCATTTTTCTAACAAAATTTCTAAAATTTTATACTCCCATTCCTGTACTTTCACTTTTTATTTCTCTCTCTCTCACATTACTACTCTCTCCTTTTCCTGATACCCTTCTCTACCTTCGCACCTTCTCCAACCAACTTTCTTACCATCTCTCAAATCCATTTTTTATTTATCAATATCTAGCCTTACACGTTGAAATGCCAATTGCTAATGTTCACCCAGTGTTTCAATAAATATTAAGAAATAATATATTGCCTTTACTTTGCCTTTTCTCGCCTTTTTCTCAATAAATATTATGAAATATTATATTTCCCTTACTCGCCTTGAAATGATATATTGCCCTTACTTTGCCTTTTCTCGCCTTTTTCTCAATAAATATTATGAAATATTATATTTCCCTTACTCGCCTATACGTTGGGACGCCATTTTGTTATAATTTGATATATTGAAAAATAAATATTGTAATATTTTTGCCCCACGTTTTGGGTGCCTTTTGTTATGTTTTGATGAATTGAATAATTATAATTTTTTTATTCAATTTTGCTTTCAAATAACTAATAAATAATTATTCTTTTTTGTGGTTTATTTCTATTTAAAATATTTAACTGGTTTTTCATAACATAACAAATATATATATATATATATATATATATATATAATATATATATATATATATATATATATATAAATATATATATATATATATATATATATATATATATATAAATATATATATATATATATATATCAAATATATATATATATATATACTTAATGAATATGTGGACTTAAAAATGTTTTTCAGAGAAAATATATTCTCATAACAATTTTGGACAGAAACGGCGTTACATGCAAGTCAGACTTTATCGCGAGAAATAGTATATTACACCACAAGGGCAGGAAGTTGAAATTACCTGCGCTGCGCGAATTGATCATGAAGCGCAGTGAAGGAAATTTTTCCTGCCGTGTGGTGTATACTATTTTTCTTTATAGCTGGTCGAAAGAACCTATATTTTTAATTATATAATATAAACAATACACGTTCTAGCTAACAGCTGGTTGCGCTGTCATCTTTAACTTTTGCTCCTAGCTTCAGCGCCTCTTTCGAATACTCACCAAGCTAAAATATTTCCTTCCCGCTCTTCTTCTCTCTCTTTTTCACTGTACATAAAAAATATTTGTTCCCCGCTTCACGGAGGGCGTAGGATGTCAATGTCACAGATGCATTAATAGTCTATGAGCGGGCTGCAGGAAACCTGACCAATCGAGTAACAGAATGAAATGTTTTTAAAATGTTAGTACTCACAGCAAACATGAGAAAAATCATTGACTGCTTCAGAAAAAGTTGTGCATAAATTTTGTATGGACTTTTTTCAGGAAAAGCAATCAAATCCCATGTAGCAACACAATGGTGATACTTTCAACATGAAATATCTTCCGAATGGTCGAGTGGTCCAAGGCGCCAGATTTAAACTGGTTCACGAAAGGGAGCGTAGGTTCAAACTACCAGCTCTGCTGGCTTATTTTTTATTTTTTCTTTCGAAATTGAAAAATGAATTGTTTGGGCGAATATTCTTCTCAAAACAAATCATTTCTCATGTCTAAGAGCTGGCTGCAGAAAACCTGGCCGATCGAGTAACAGAATGAAATGTTTTTACAAGCTTTCATTTAATTTCACATATGTAATATGTATGTATGTTCAGTTCAAATCTTGCAAGTGAATTTTGACCCACTCCTAGTTTTCCGATTGGCAGGTGTTCATAATTCCGATGAACATGCATTATGGAATTTTTGTCAAAAAAAATGGCGGCTCCAATATGGCAGACGAGTTTTGTGATTATAGTTCGATTCTATTCAAAATTAGCATGTGGGGGTTTTTGGGGTTGGACATCATGATTTATTTGTCAAAATTCATGAATTCAATATGGCGGCTCCAATATGGTGACGACTTTTGTGATTATAGTCCGATTATTCTGTATCAGATTCAAAATCTTGCCACGCAAGAATACCCATTTCATATTTGCGGCAAGCTTTCGAATCTGGTACTCAAAGGTCAAACAATTAAAGAAATATTTTTCTTTTTTGTATAAAAGCTTTTCTTGATTTCTTTTCAATCATTTTCATTTAATTATTTTCAGTCATTCATGAAATCCGTCATCTTATTGAATTCTGAAAAAATTTATGATCTACGACCCCAAAAAAACCCACATACCCATTTTGAATGGAATCGGGACATAATAATAAAACAAATCGCCTTTCTGAAGCCGCCATCTTGGATTCATAAATCTAGGAAATCATAATGTCCGACTCCAAAAACCCCCACACATCAATTTTGAATGGAATCGCACTATAATCACAAGAGTTGTCGCCATCTTGAAGCTCCATCTTGAATTCGTGAATTCTGATAAAAAATCAAGATCCTTGGCCCTAAAAACCCCCACATACCAATTTCTATTGGAATAGGGCTATAACCACAAATCTCATCACCATATTGGAGCCGCCATTTCGAAGTCATGACTTTTGACAAAGAAATCATCATATCCGACCCCACAAACCCCCCACAAACTAGGATCACAACACTCGTCCGCCATATTGGAGCCGTCATTTTGTTTTTTCATTGGCTAAAATTCCAAAATGTCTTGTCACCGGAATTATGAACACCTACCAAATTTCACGTTAATCGGGTCAAAATTCATTTGAACTATACATACATACATATTACATATGTGAAATCGAATAAAAGCGTGTAAAAACATTTCATTCTGTTACTCGATCGGCCAGGTTTTCTGCAGCCAGCTCTTAGACATGAGAAATAATTTGTTTTGGAAAGATTATTCGCCCAAACACATCGTTATTCAATTTCAAAGGAAATAATGAAAAGAAAGCTGCCAAAGCCTGTGTTTGAACCCACGCTCCCTTTCGTGAACCAGTTTAAATCTTGCGCCTCAGACCGCCCGACCAATCGGAAGATACTTTATGTTGAAAGAATCACCAATATGTTGCTACATTGGTATTGTAACGAAGTTACTATTTCCTTGCTATATTTATCAGACAAAAGCTCCCTGTAAGGAATTAAACTCCGCTTGACAGTAATAATCGGTCTAGAAATGCCATTCGTGTTCGTGATAAATCCGTGGATTACATATATCCTAATAAACAGACTAAACGCCTTCCGGAAAAATAACGCCAGGCGTAGCTAAAATAGCACGCACGAGTATAACCTGCGCCGGCTATCCACTCTCGAGAAAACATTTTTATAAAACAAGCTGGGCTATGTTCAAACGCCGACGAGACATTTCAGTCCTCCGAGATGAGCCCGAGACAGCAGTCCAGTCGAGTCAAGAGCACACGCTACCGAGCTGACGTCACGATAGAAGCCACCCAGTACAGTTGAGTCGAGACAGAGACGCACGCACCGAGCTGACGTCACAGCACGAAGGATTTTACGAGCTGGGTAATTATTCTGTGAAAGTATACTTTGTATCGAAATCGACAGAGTCCACAAAACGGCGCGCGCATATAAGTCGGTCGGGAGGTATTCGGAAAAGAGGGGGAAGCCGGCTGTAGTTCCGTTTCGGCATATTTCTAAGAAGTAGTAGCTTGCCGAGCCCAGCAGGAGCAGTCACGCGTCCGAATAGTATCCAGAGTGAGAGCCAAAGACCGAAGCAGTCCACGACCGTCCCGAGCTTTGCCGAAGGAGTAGGATCGGAGTTTCGGTAAATATTGTATATCGGAAATATTTTGTAAGTACCACAGATGCGATGTGCGCATGATCGTAAGAGGCACATATTCATTTCAATGCTGTGCTGGTAATTTCTGCATACGAGTCCGTACGATACCCCGCCCCCACCGCAAGAGCTTTTGGTTGCTAAGTTTACCCCGCTTGCTTGAAAACACCCTCCCCGCTTTCGCTATTTAGTGCTTGCCCTGTGTTTATTTGTTGTGATAACTTGAGGCCGCCGTCAGCCGCCCTTACTGTATTTTGATATTATTAATATACCTGTTTATCCTGTTTTTAGTATTCTTTCATTGACTATTTTGAGTAGAATTTAAACATCTAGTGCGCAGTCGCCACCCAGGTTCGAAACCCAGTTGAAGGCAATTAAAGCCTGCCTTGCTGGCCCTGTTACAGTGTCACGACTATATTGACCCCTGGAGTGTTTTTCTTCACTGAGACTGCCCGGAGCAAAAGTGGCCTTTTCCACTATAAACCAAAAGGTGGCGCCCGAGAAAAACCGATAATAGTGAAAAGCGCCAAAGTTTGATAATAGGGGAAGAAACCCCTTTACAGTATGATTTTTCTTTTGCTTGCTATGAATACTAAAATTTTAAAAACAATTCATTCTGTAACTCGATTGGCCAGGTTCTCTGCAGCCCGCTCTCAGCCTAACATGCAAGACTTTCCAATTTAAAATAGATTGAGAAAATACGTACTTTCGACCGAGGTATGAAAAAAATCTCATTGGCTTCCAATATTATGAACGATTGGGTGTCTTAGTTGATTTTTTTCCTTCTGACGCATAGCTTAACAAAATAACGACCGGTAAGATAATTTTATTCAAACAATTTATACTACACAAAAATAACGGGAATATGTTTCAAATATAATCACGTCGTATATCATCATGATTGGCTGATTTCAATCATATTTCAGAACCATTAATATCTCACTGGCTCTCACGATTTTCTGGGCACCCACTAGGCCCACTTCCCTGATATTCAACGTCACGTTTATTACTGTTCTGCTGTACTTCATCATACTTCTCAGACCTTTGTTCTTTATTTGTTTCTTGCTTTCTTCTACGTCTTTCTACACTCTTATTCGTTTCTTCAGACCTGACGGAAGAGGGACCTGACCTTGTATAACGCCTTCTCCCTCTTCCCCTGCGGTTTTTCCTTCTCGTTCCTCTGCTATATGTGAATTTTGATGCCTGCCTGGCCAAATTTATAAATGGCAATTTCTCCTCTTCACTCATTCCTCTCCATATTTGAGCTCCTATTTTTGTGATTGAAATGACGGACAATTTGTTTTTCTTTGCTTTTCTGAAGTGTCTCAAAAAATTAAAAAAAGGATTGGGAAATATTCTCGTAGGATTGTTTTTTACTGGCAACTTACTACTTTTCCCTCCCATTGGGCTTCTGGAGCTTCTCTGTTTCATTTATCACTAGAATATTGTAGATACGTTTCAGTCTTATCATGACTTTGACAATGCAATAATATTTTTCAAATAAAATTAACGTTAGTATTCGCAGGTTGCTACGATTGAGAAATGGATGATGAATGTGAATCATCTACTGAATGTTTGTTACACCTTCTAAAATACATTGAAAAAGAGATTTTGCTAATTTCCAGTTCTGATTATAGTTAGAGAGCTGTAATAACAAAAAACGACCAGTATTGCAGGAAGTCTTGCATTATGATAAAAATGTTCCCTGAGCCCCCCTTCACAAACCCCCTGGTTCGTGTCATTTGTCTGAACACTTTCTTCTCTTCAAATTATAGCCATTGGAGATCAGGGCCGTATTAAAAGGTGTGGGGGCTCTGGGGCAACAAAAGAGTCAGAGCCGGATTAAGAGGGGGGCAAACGGGGCTGCAGCCCGGGGCCTCCACAAGAGAGGGGCCTCCACAATATACATTTTTAGGTGAAATTTCCTAACAAATACCGAAGGATATGCAAAATTATATATAAAAAATCTGACAACGAAAGAGCAATTCTCCCACTTTTTCCTCTCATTTTTCGTTTTAAACATTCAAAAACATGTTTCGTATTCTTGTCAAAATCCATGGTTAATATTAATCTTCGATCTGATGAATCATGTGTATATGCGAGAAACAATCACCAAGTAAAACATCATACTATTATACAAAATATTATATCGTATCGAAATTAGCTGTAAAAACAAGAACAATTGAATTAAAAAAAATATATACATTTTTTTTTATTAAATGAAGGATTTTCTGTCGATGTATCATAAGCAAAAGAAAATAATATTTCAATTTATGATTATGATTGCATCAAATTATTTATAAGAGCCCTGTGCGCATTCCATAATAGAACAAAAGTTCAAATTCTGTTGACTATTTTTCTGCCGATTCTACAAACACTTTGCCCGTCTATACCTGTTTTTCCTATTTATTGGCGTTGACAAGTGTCCGCTGAGTGGCGCGCTTGTAACAGAGGAATCCCCGAAATCTGAAAGTGTGAGTATAAGAAAAGGATGACATTCCGCAACAAATGTAAATCCTTCTGAAAAAGGACTATCAAAAAGACCAATCTAAGATGTTCTACCATCAAATTCTTGAAAACCAAAATTTCAGAGCTACATTCTCAAACATTGAAATTACAGTGATTATTTTTTGACATTGCTAGAAACCACTGGAAACGTTCAATTCGAATAATTCATATACGTTTTGGCCAATCAATAGTGGGAATATTCTACCTAGAAAATTGTCGCGGGAATAATTTGATCAAAAAATAATCTAAAGAATACCACACGAGAGTTCGATATAGTAGAAAATAATTATCTAGATGTCTTTCTCAAACTCAACAAGTTTTCGAAAATCTGTCGAATTATTTTCACTCTATTGTGATATTACAACTGAGAATGTGATGATGTCAAATTGCACTGGAAAGCGTTCATTTTCCAAAATGAAAAAAATAGACGAGTTACGATGAGACAAAGCCGCCTATCAAAGTTATCGCTCCTTAGCATTGAGAATGATTTTCTCCGGATGCTGCTGGATTTGACCGAAATCATCAATAATTTTTCGTCGAAAAAAGCTCGTAAGAATCCATTCGTTTACGCTGTAATTTAATTTATTTCTTGTATTTTATTATACCTACATATGCTCGTGTCGAAATAATTTGATTTGTTCCGCAATAAATGAAAAAAAAAAATTGTTTGAAAAATAATTAGGGGCCTCCACTCCTTTGTTGCCCCAGGGCCTACACACCTTTCAATCCGGCCCTGAAAAGAGTGGAGGCCCTTAATTATTTCTCAAACAAATTAAACATTTTGTTTCTTTCAAGTGTTTGAATAATTTATTGCGGAACAAATCAAATTATTTCAACACAAGCATATGTAGATATAATGAAATACAAGGAATAAATATAATTAAATTACAGCGTTAACCAATGAATTCTTGCGAGCTTTTTTTCGACGAAAAATGAAATGAAAAATTATTTCCGTGAATTCCAGCTCCCGGAGTAAATCACTCATAATGCTAGGAAGCGATAACTTTGATAGGCGGCTTTGTCTCATCGTAGTTTGCAGCCTATTTTAATTTTGGAAATTGAGCGCCCTCCAGTGGAATTCGACACCATCAAAACCTAGTACATAATGATAATAAATTTATTTGCCATCGTTAGTATGGAATATGTGCAGTAAATATAAGACAATAATAATAAGTAGAGAGACAAACAAATAACTAGGGATCCCATAAAAGGTTGAACCTTGTGCATGGGTTCGGCTAATTACATATATGCGTACATACACACACATACGCATATATGTAACACATATGTACATATTTACATGCATATACATACGTGCGTACGTACACATATTTACATCTGGGTAAACCCATAGTTTTACATAAAAAAAAAATAAATACACACTTAGTTTCTTACACGTATAACAACATAAATCAAGGAGATATATGTATACTTATTCACGCATAGTAGTTTAGTGGGTTTCTTTTTTTAGAAGTAGAGTAGTAGAAAATTAGTCGTGCCTATTGGATAATTTTAAAGATTAATTAATACACTTTCCTCTCAATAATTTAATTAATGTTCTTATTAGGAATTATTTGGAGCCAAGTTTTTTTTTTTAAATGTTTGGATTGTATAACATTGTTTCAGCTCGTTAGAAATTTCATTGGACTCAGGTACGTCAGGAATCTTTGGTTTTTTGTCGTTGAATCTTGTGTAGTATATATGGTTGATAGAAGTTAGCTCTGCTTTATGTGTGTGATGGTGGATGGCCAGACTGAGAGAATATCATTGGCGGCAGGTTAAGACCTGTGACTCTTCAAAAAGTTTCTCAGATGTATGTGTATATTTCTTATTGTAAATTACTTTTAGTATCCACTTTTGTGTAACTTCTATAATGTTGAGGTGGTTACTTGTTATTCCGCCCCATACGGTTATCGCATAATTAACGTGTGTTTGGACTGAACTGAAGTACAACGTCTTTAGCTGGGTCAGGCAGAATATTTTTTTAAAGAACTTGAACTTGTTCAGTAAAGTTCTTATTTTCCTCGCGACATATTCGGCGTGTTTGTACCATCTGAGATTTTTATCTATGATGAGGCCTAAATATTTAATATGCGGTTTCATTGTTATTTCCATGATGGTCCCGGCATTGTTCAGTGTGATTTTGTCGTAGTCTGGTAATTTACTATTGTAGTTTGTGAATAGGACAAAAAAACTCTTCGTGAGGTTTATCGTTAGAAGTCAGCTTTCAAACCACTGGATTATATTGATAAAGTCTTGTTCAACTTTTCTCTTTAGATCCGACCAGTTTTGATATCGCTATATAGGACAGCCGTGTCGTCCGCGGAACTCACTATACTTCCATTAACATTGGATTTGTAAAGGTCGTTGGATAATAGGGGTCCAAGGACATTACCCCGTGGGACCCCGTATCCTATGGTTTCACTTGAGCTGTATGAGTCTTCGATCTGAACACATTGCATTCTATTAGTTAGATAGCTGGTGATGGGGTTTAGAGATGTACCCCTAAATCCAATATATCCCATTACTTTCAGAAGTTTTTCGTGCGAAACAGTATCGAACGCTTTGGCAAAATCAATGAAAATGCATAAGGTTGCATTACCTTTGTCAATTAACTCGTATAATTTACTGGTTAGACTGATCATTGTATCTTGAGTTGATTTGCCTTCTCGAAATCCATACTGTTTGTCTGAAATTATTTTGTATTTTTCGAAGTTTTTGTCTATCCTGGTTTCAAGAGTTTTTCGCTATATGACTAATTGGAGATATAGGTCGATAGTTTATGACACGCATTTTATCACTTTTTGTATATTGGCTTTATGATAGAGTATTTAAGATTATCTGGAAAGGTACCTGGGTGAATTGATTTATTTATTATGTGTGTAATTGGGGGTGTCAAAATTCCAACATATTCGATTGATATTTCTGATTTAATACCATCTATTCCTGGTGTTTCACCGGTTTTTAATTTTAGTATTGTTTCTCGTACTTCCCTTTGGTTGGTTTTTTCTAAGTAGAAGGAGTTTGTTAAATTTGTTTCTTTACATTTATATGAATGTTTATTTTTTATAGAGGTAGCTAATTCTGATATTTCTTGGTTGTTTGATTTTATGTTACCATTTTCCGCCTTAATATCCAGTGTGATTTCAATGTTTGGCAATGTAGCTCTGAAATTTTGATTTTCAAGAATTTGATAGTAGAACAGCTTCTTAGATTGGTCTTTTTGATAGTGCTTTTTGTAGAAATTTATTAACGATGCAAATTTAGCGGACATTTGTCATCGCCAAGAAATAGGAAGAACAGGTATGGACATGCAAAGACGGGCAAAGTGTTTGTAGAATCAGCAGAAAAATAGTCAACAGAATTTGCATCCTTTGCTCTATTATGGAATGCGTACAGGGCTCTTATAAATGATTTATTGCAATCGTCTTCATAAATAGAAATATTATTTTCTTTTGCTTGTGATTATTGAATTAGGTTGGGACATGATGTGGAAAATCAGTATGAAACCACTTTTATTGCGAGATTGATCACTAAAAACAATAATTCCATTGAAAAAACTATTTTCGCCATCAATTTTTCTTTAAAAATGACTTTGAAAATCGGTGAATTTTCCGTCCGCTCGGAGTGGCATTTCGGAAGCGTGACGTCACGATACTGTTGGGACTTTGACCGGCCACATGCATCGTGTGGAAATTATGTCGATGAAGAAGATATCATTCAAAACGTTTCCTGTTTGGATTGTGCAGCTTTGAAAATAAAAAATCGGGATATTTCATAGATTTTTTCAATGTACTACACTCTACGAATGTGTAGTACATTTATATTTATTTATTGTCAGTAACTTTTGTAGCAAAATTTTTTATGCAGCAGGCCTTTTTTTCTTTTCAGGGGGTTGTAAACATGCGATAGCTTTTTTAATGTGGTTATATCGCCGGATCTAAGAACCTGCTGTTACCAAAGTACTACTATTGGAAACATTCGTTTCATCTACTGTAGGAACAACTAAAAAAGTCATAAAAATCCCATCGAATTTCGATAATTCTGCTGTTGTTTCTGCGCCATACACAAACGATGCGAAAAAATACTTTTTATGGCGACCTCGTATTAACGAGTCTGTTTAATCTACACGAAATCGATCGTTAATGACCCTTATTAAGGTTCAATTTATCTATTAATGTATAATTGTGATATATGCAGTCAAACATCCACCGAAATCGATCATTAATAACCAACTAAACATACACGAATTCAAATACTATTCAAATGTCAAATCATATTACCTTCGCGCTGTCAAATTTATGTATTTTAAAATCTAAATATTGTAAGTTTCCTCCTAGTTGAAACAAATCGATAATACAAATTTCACGTTGACCCCAAACACGAGGTCGACGGAAATTTTTTGTAATCAACTCGTATATTAAAATGACGATTAATGATCTCGAACATTAACGCGCTCGCGTTGAAATATCTCGATCATTGATCGCCACCATTAATACACTATTAAATGACTATTTGCGTAAATTTTTAGTGACAGCTCAGGAAAAACAAATTGACATGTAGTTTACTCGATATCATTATAATATTAAAGAGTGTGAAATAATGTGTTTGTCTATTCATCAAATCGTGATGAAATTAAAAAAATTGAATCAAAAATTGTGTGAATTAGCAGAACTTTGGAGTAGGTCTCAAAACAACTCTTCATTTTGGAATGAGTTGCGATATGGTCGAGTTACCGCCTAAAATTTGGATGAAGCTGCTCATTGTATACTACTAATAGACATCTAAGACTCATTATCAATGGTAATACGATACCGTAATCATGGCATCGAGGTGTGAAATTCGGGCTGGGGATTCCATATACCTAAATGCTCATTAAAAATGTGGGGAGGCAGAATATATTTTTTTAATTTTTTTTGCAGTACCCTTTAATGAACACTATGTAGTTTTCCATATCATCCTTCAAAGTGAAATGATCCTCGCAGCAAAACAATTGTGTTTTTGTTGGTATGTACTTGCGACGGGAAAGACAAAACCACTTTTTTTCCTCTTTTCTTCGAAGGGCACACAAAAAAATATTTTTGTGGTGTTTTTCTTGTTGAATTCTCACAACAAGGCACATAACACCAACGATAACTCGTTTTTAGAGTAGGGATTTTGAAAATTACAGTAAGCATATTGATAACGACGCGAACAATTAACACTTCACAATATTATCGGCAGCCACATGTGCTCGCTGCCTACTGACGTTACGCTCTCGCTCCAAGGCCATGGTGGCGATGTGAAACTCGACGTATTCAAAACGCTGTAGCATTCTCAAAAAATGTTTTATCTGATGGCATGTCATAATGACAACGTTATGTCACTCAATTTTGATGACATAAGGAAGCTCATTATGGTACTTAGTCCCATAATGAATTCATTATGGTACTAAGTACCATAATGAAATTCTATATGAAAAACATGTGATGGTGATATCAAAAAAGTTTATTCAAAATGCATAACTATGTACGAAACTATTTATTATAAATATTAAAAGAGCAATTACTACAATTTGCAATATTAATTCCAATGGATTCTAGAGTTTTTACATCAGTAGTTGATGCTTTTTGGTAAACTTGTAATCCTGTTTGGTTGTTGGCACCAAAAATTGCTTCCGATATTTTTTTCTTTTGCTCTTTCAAATTTTCGATGTAACCTTCAGCAACAGTATTGCTTTTCTATCCGCCATAGCGTTTCACGGTACACAGATCAGCTCCAGAATCGGCCAAAAATGAAGCAGACGATCGCCGAAAACAATGTCTGGTATGTTCTTCAGGGTGAGGTAAATTCAAGAAAGTGGTAATAACTTCTGGCATTTTACCAAAGGTGTGAATTCCAACGCATTGTTTCGTGCATTTCTTATTTTTGTAAGTGACAAAAAAACGTCGATGGTTTGTGTTGCGAGGTCGTATTTTCACAAGTTCTACCATATTCAATCCTGGGATATTCCCCGATGTTACAAAAATTCTCGCATTACCTTTGTTTTTGTATTCGGTAAAGTAATTCTAAAAACGGATCCTTCATCTATCACATGTTCAACAAGCATATTTGTCAGTTCCTCTCTTCTGCATGCTCCACTTAGTCCAATTATCATAGCAACTGTTTTAAATAAATATGTATCATCTGATGCTTCCGTTGAAAACTTTGTGACATCTTGTTTAGTAAAAATTTTGGATTTTTCAGCTCTGTAACCTTCTGATTCACGTTTTAGTAATGCAACCAGCTGTAGGTACTTACTAATATCGACGTTTTTTCTTGTTAATAAAATACTTCTTATTATCGAATAATACGACCAGAGAGAAGATAGTTTTCTTTCCTTAGAATAAGCATTCAAAATAAGCCAACAATACTTTTTCATGAGTGATATTCTTGATTTTTTTCTTCGTACCGATTAAACGCTATTTCATATACACTCCAAATCAGAAGGTAAACTACCAGTTTCAGAATCACTCATTATTATTTGAAGTGTATTCAATTCTACGTGACAATTGTGTTTGACAGCAGATAAATAAATATTGCCGTTACAACCTGACGTTGTCAAGGAAATGGCAAAGCGCAGCTCACTAACCTACTAATATTTTAAACTACACATATTCTTACTCCTTTAAAAATAGTTGTCATTGTGACATGACAAAAATAGTATATTAAAGTATAAGTGGATAAAAAGGGCTTTAAAACACGCGCGATTTTTCGAGCACGACGGCGCAGCCGGAGTGCTCGAAATAGAGCAAGTGTTTTTAAGACCAGTTATCCACGAATACTTTACGTTATTTTTTTTATTGGTGCACTTTGAAATCATATATACTGGTATTATTACTACAAAAAATAGAAATAAGAACTAATAATGCAAGAAGGTTGAATTCGTGATGTGACATCAGTATACCTTTCGTTGTCATGGAAATGAGAAAAACATTCATTTGCAATTTGTTACCAAAGATCAATATTTGTTGTCACCGGAGCTCAGAAATGAATGATTCTAATATCGAGTTTTTGGATAGTGAGACAGAATCGCGGTTAATACCGCGAAAATCCAGTGATATATATAAAAAAGAATATGAAAAGTTATCAAATGGATGGAGGAGCACATATAAATGAACGAATTGTTAGTAATATTTTATCTGACGTTACAAGGTACTCCTGTCAGATCAATAATCAAAAATTTGTCATTTAGACTTCACGTTTCTCGATTTGTTGATGTTGTCATGGTTACCTTTAAAAAACGCGCGTTTTTTAAAGTTCGATTTAAACACGCTGAGGCGTGCTTTAAATGGGTAAAAAGGGGCACCAATAAAAAAATGCAGTTTTTAATTTTTCGAAAATGTATTCATATAAATGCCATCAGATAAAATTTTGTATGTAATACGAATCATAAACAATCATTATGGCAAACGTCGTGATATCGGACTCGGCTACGCCTCGCCCAATAACATTCACGACTTGTACCATCATGATCGTCTTTATGATCCTTATTACATAAATAACTATCAGAAACGTAGGAATGTTTTTTTTATAATAAAGTCGTATGCTTAGAATCCAAATATTCAATAAAAAAAATCATGTCCCAACCTAATTCCATTGTGTACCTAGATCGCTCGTGTCGTTCGA
Organism: Gonioctena quinquepunctata; assembly: GCA_018342105.1. Classification (NCBI taxonomy): domain Eukaryota; kingdom Metazoa; phylum Arthropoda; class Insecta; order Coleoptera; family Chrysomelidae; genus Gonioctena; species Gonioctena quinquepunctata. Next base: position 659,362 of record JAFIRS010000327.1, on the reverse strand, counting down.
AAAATATATCGACAGGAAATCCTTCATTTAATTAATTGTTCTTGTTTTTAATCAATTAATTTCGATATGATATTTTTTTCTCTTTTTCGAAGTGGTTGAATTCATTTCTTTGGTGTGATGATTTACTTTGTGATTGTTTCCCGCATATACAAATGATTTATCCATTAATTTTGACAAGAATACGAAACGCGCTTTGGAATGTTTAAAACGAAAAAGGAGGGGAATAAAAACTATTCAACAAAAAATCAAACCGACGAAAAAATCAACTGAAAAGCAAAAAATAAAATGAATTTTCTTAGTCTTAATGATAATTAAGCTCCTAAACTAATGTGAGTAACTAATTTGGAGTCGGCGCCAAACTATATTACTTTGAAGAAGTAATCAAAACGCCAATCATTTTACGCCTTACCTAATTCAATTGCTAGTTTGTTTGGCGCCGACTCAAAATTAGTAACTCACATTAGTTTAGGAGCTCAATTATCATTAAGACTAAGAAGGTTCATTTTATTTTTTGCTTTTCAGTTGATTTTTTCGTCGGTTTAATTTTTTGTTACAAAGTTTTAATTTTTCAATTTTTTTGGCTGAAATCTACTAATTACTACCTACTTAATTTTTATTACTTCCAAAATACCTACTTACCCAGCTTACTTCTACTATTAACTGTTAAATAATATGATTATCTACTTTAACTATTTATTGTTATATGATATAAATTATTTTTGAAAGTTCTTGTTAGTTGGTTTCATCACTTTGTATATAATTCCATTATTGTGATGGATGTAGGAGGATCTGCCAGTGTCAACTACATATGTGTGCCAATGTTCACGAGTGAAAACTCAACCCATGGTGATGAATCATTTCATTCATTCTATATTGGAACATAATCAAGTATGAGGTATACCCATAGAGAAACTAAAAATAAAGAGAGTGGTCAAACCTGCAGTAAAAGTTGGCACCACGTTTATACAGTGGCGACATATCTCGCAACTGGCCGAACTAAATACAGTTGGTAAGACCGATTGAAATAAGGCGGGTTTTTCAAATGTGTTACTTCCATATAATTGATATGGTATATATTTTATAAGTGATCGATTTGTTATTCTTGTATTCCATATGAATGGTTGTATCATATGAAATACAGGAATGGCAAATCGATCACCAATAAAATATATACAGTAATCGATTCGTAGAATCTGTTAGTTCGTTCGTGGTTGAATCTTTATTTAATGATATCAAGAACAAAATTAAAGATCTTATAAAACAAGACTAATAACTATAAAAACACATTTTATTGTATCTAGGACAAGGTACAATTACAGACAAAACAATAATAGAACTCCGAAAAACAACAAAATTTAAAATATTCTTCAGTCTTATCATCAAATCAACCAAAATAAAAACATATTACATTTACAACAAACCTTCAATAATTTTGTTCATTGATTAGCACAAAGGAGAACGAGTAGGTATACCTAACAAATGCTCCAGTTTGATGATAATCTTCGTACTTCCTCAAATGGTGATAGGAAATGGAAAATGATGGACGGAAATATATCAGTTTGTGAAAAAATGTCTGCAACTGATGGATGGAAATAAGTATCAGTTTGTGAAAAGCAGCTTATATTTTACCTTGAGAAAGAATATTTCGAGGAATTTCAGCGTCAACTCGAATAACAAAACATTCCATTTTCGACGTTGGGTTCATAATTCAAGTCCATAATTAATTTTTCGATGACAACAGTAGAATAATTCTGAAATTATTACGTGGTTTGTCATTTTCTGACAAATGTCGAAATTGGAAAATTATCATGTCAGTCGTCTGTTGATTGCGGGCAGCGCCTCCATGCGCGACTGGCCGTACCAAAAACTTGGTGGTCAAGATCGCCAATGTTTCAAACAGTCTCTTTATTTTTAATTTGTCTATGGGTATACCCTATCTAATGAAGAAAGAATCATCCAAATCGGAAAACCCACTACAAAGTTATGGCTGATAGAATCGGTTGTTAACGGACCAAAATTCAGAGGGTGAACGATCAATATCCTCCATTTTGCCACCCTTAGGGATGGATTTTTGTGTTCAAATTCGGGTAGGACCAACTTCGAAGTACACCCTATCCAATGAAAAAATAATTTTCGGAATCGAACTGCTGTGTGAAAAGTTATGCGTGGTCATACATTAAAAAAAAATACGCGTCGACTAGAGAATCTCCTCCTTTTTTATTTCGTCGGTTAAAAAAGTGGTAGAACTGCTGCATATCATTCGGTATTCGTTAGGTAATTTTACCTGAAAATTTCCATTGTGGGGGTCCCTCTCTTGTGGAGGCCCCGGGGCTGCAGATCCGGTTGCTCTCCTCTTAATCCGGCCCCGTAAGAGATACAGGTCGAAATCACCTGTCGTCAAGGAAGTCTTGCAATTTGCAAAATTGATAATCCAAGTCGCCAGGAATCAGGTGATATGATTTCTTCGGCGTAAAGTGGACGTAGTCAAAATATAGAGCAAAAAAGCCAAAATTTATTTTTTATTTTCAGGCACCTGTGTTGAAGTAAATCTGAAACTTTTTCCATCTTGCTCCTTGGAGTAGGGAAATCCATTCCCTGGTCATATAAAATTTTCAGATTAGATTGAAAAATCCAAAATTGGGTTGTTTGTAGATTTAGTTGTCTATTTTTCCAATTGCTCAAGGAACACGTTTTGCATACTTTTTCCTTATTATTTTAGACATTCAGGGAACAGGGAGAACCAAATGCAAGACGTTTTTACCCCCTGGAAAATATTTGGAAAATTTACGAAGTAAAAAAAAACTTTTTTGACATACAACATGCTTTCTGAGAGTTACATTTGAGTTGATTTGACGTCTGAGTACCAGGATAATTCACCAGCCCAGATTTTGCCCCACCTTGGGGGAGGGGGATTGAGCTTCAGTAACTCTTTTCCCGCTCATGATTTGTTGTTTGTTTCATTTCAGAATAGAATACATTATAAAGTTACTCATATATGATAATGTTTCACAAAATCAGTTCTTCTATAACTTTACTTTTTGTAAAATTCTGACAAAATTATCCTGATGATGATCTCATTATCGAAAACGTTCGAGAATAGCTGGTAATTTATTATTCTATGCAGTATAGCCCAAAGGGTTCCCTGCCTCAAACAAAAAATATACTTTATTTGATATTCTATATTTATTGAAACCAAATTATATTAGGCCTAATGTTAGTTTTCATTTCAGAGGTCCTCTAGTCGACGCGTATATTTTTTTATGTATGACCACACATAACTTCATAACCTCAAAGTTGGTCCCATTTGAATTTAAAAAAAAATTACCCTCAAGGGTAGAAAAATACGGGATGTTTATCGTTCACCCACTGAATTTTTACCTGTCAACCGATTCTACCACTCATAACTTTGTACTAGATTATCCGATTTAGATTATTATTTTTATTGGATATTTGAATTTGGAAAGGAATAATCTACCCTTGAGGGTGGAAAAATAGGGGATGATTGATTTTCCATCTGTGAACCGATTCTGTTGAAACTTGGCACACATATGTAGTTTTGATGACACTACAACATAATGGATACCTGGGGTCAATTGAGTAGGTAGTTACTAGTGGATTTTAGCCACAAAAAAAATTAAAAATAAAACCTTTTTAACAAAAAATTAAACCGACGAAAAAAGAAACTGAAAAGAAAAAAAGAAAATAAACCTTTTTAGTCTAAATAATAACTGAGCTCCTAAACTAATGTGAGTAACTAATTTTGAGTTGGCGCCAAACAAACTAGCAATTGAATTAGGCAAACCATAGAATGATGGCAGCGGGAGGCATGGCGGCGTTTGGATATTTTTTTTTCAATAAATTTATTGATCTTCGTTGGTTGTTTGTTTGGCGTCAACTCAAAATTAGTTACTCACATTAGTTTGCGCACCCTCAATATTTCAATCAACTTGCACATCTGAGACAATTGAATCATGTTCCAGAGACAAGTCATTTATGGTTCGAGGGCAATTAGATAATGTTCCTGGGATAATTGTATGCTTTAGTGGTAGTAATTAAAGTATTTTTCTGCAATAGCCTGCTTTTTTGCCTGTGGCAACTATATAGTATTGAAAATTTATTAGACTGTTGAACAACCATCATCGGAGTGTGCACCTACAACAGATTAAGAAGACTCGAAGATAATATAGCAATATTTCAAAGGGAATTATCAAGTGCTCAATGGTTATCAAACTGTTTAGTTAATGTTATTGAACACTTTAATAACAGTGAGTTGAGTGTAAATATATAAATATATATATATATATATATATATATATATATATTCATTGACGTCCAATGAACTACTTAACAGAGTGTCTGCTGCAGGACCAATTCAGGAAAAATATTTTATCTACAACTGTCATACTGTATATCTGTCCCAAATAGTATTGAAGTTTTTTGCGACTATTAAATGTCGCCAACTTGTTTCTCTGTGTGTCAATTGCGAAAATAATATCACAATCTTCTTATTTGTTTATAAGAAGTACTATTTCCATTAATTCGACAAATCATACAGACATAATTGTCAGTGTCAGTAACGCCCGTATGCACCGTAGGCTAATTTCGCGGATTAGTTACGGAAACCTGGATTAGATTATTGTTTATTATGCACAGCAAGAAAAATCTGGTTTAAGCTTCAGATTTTCTAATCTGTCAACGAAGCGTGGTTTAGCGAATGACGTCTATTTTATTTTGACACCGATTTTTCGAGTGTTGAGTTTTTCATTTTTTCGGGATAAAATGGAGGACGAAATATTCATTGATGATGACGAAATATTCATTGATGATATCATCAACTTTCTTTGCAGAGTCTACGAAAGGAGTGATTATTTCGACTCAAGTTGTTGTTTACCTAGGTAGGTACCTACCTGTTGTTCATTTTCAGCAAGTTTCTTCCTCAATTCTTTTTTTTATTTTCGAAGAGCCGTTTTAACTTTTCGACGGTTCTATAGCAGAGTATAGGTGCAGTGCTGTCGAATTTTTCCCTAACTCGCTTCCAAGCTTGGGATTTATCATCATTGAAACTTTGTTTTTTTTGTCCTCGATGATATTAGCATGTTTCAAAAGTACCCTCATGAGACTCTGCTTTTCTCCCGGGAAAAAATTGGGGATTCTTTTTGTGTTTTCACCACCAGTCATTTTGAGAATGAAAAATCGAAACTGACAATTTTGACGTTTCATCATCTCCAACTATAATCTAATCTTGCGATACCAACGTTGTCAGATTATTTGATCTGCTGACGGTGCATAGCTACGGGCCAAAGATTACAAAAACGGGATTGGGGAACTAGAATTATAATGGACAAACGGTGCATTCAGGCGTCAGTGATGAAATCTTAGATAAAATGTATCAAAAATGACGTAATGTTGGAATGCCACGCATTGGCGTAACATGTAATGGATCAAAACAATGGGTTGATAAATTATCGCTTTAACATCATCCCCCCCTTGAAAGCCATAATGGTTTCAACAATAGTCATTTTCTGGAACACACAGTTTGCATGTTGGACGTTGATAACATCCATTAACCGTATTTATGGTCAGTGTTCTTATCACTCCGTCCGCACCGGGGAATAGCTGGACGACTCTACCCATGAGCCATTTCAATGGTGGAAGTCCATCTTCCTTGACGAGTACAAGAGTTCCTAATTTTAGCAACTGTGGGTGATTTTCCTTCCACTTCGTTCGAACTTGTGAATTTGATACATATTCTACGGCCCATCATGACCAAAAATGCTGTATCATCTTCTGAATGTGTTAGAAGCGACTCAGACGGTTGCTAGGGGATAACAACCAGTCACTGTCAGGAACAGCTGTCAGCTAATCGCCAATGAGGAAATGTGCCGGGGTCAAAGGCAAATGATCATTTGGATCGGTAGATAGGGCATAAAGAGGTCTACTATTGAGGCAGAACTCGATTTGTATTGAAAGGGTTGATAATTCTTCAAATGTAACAGATGTTTCACCAACAATTCTTTCCAAGTGGTATTTTACGGATTTTACTCCAGATTCCCAAAGTCCTCCAAAGTTTGGTGCCCGATGAGGAATGAAACTCCAAGAAATACCGTCTTGACTCAAATTCGTTTTGATATTCTCATCGGACTCTAGGAGAATTTTTTTTGATTGAGCTTTAGCTCCTACAAAATTGCTGTCATTGTCGGACACAATTTTGTTACACAATCCTTCGTCTTGAAACAAATCGTCTCAAGGCCGAGATGAAACATTCAATGGTCAGATCACTCACTACCTCTAAATGCATGACTTTTGATGCAAAGCATATGAATATACAAATATAGGACTTTGTCAATTTGAAATTCCGGTGTTTTCTATCTTTCAATCCCGCAGTAATCAACACCAGTTATAGAAAAAGGGCGAGCAGGAGTAAGCCTTTCCTTGGGTATATCACCCATTATATTTTTAATATTATCCGTTCTGAATCTAAAACATTTGACGCAACCATGCACCACCTTTCGTGCTGAGTTACGACCAGAAATAGGCCAAAAACGATGCCAAAAGAGCTTAGGGTCCCGCATACAATAACCTGAAATGTTCATCACGTGCTACAAGAACTGAGAACATGTGTGACTTCGGTAAAACAGCCGGGTATTTCTTATTGTATTCTAAATTCGAATATTTCAATCTGCCACCCACTCTTATGATACCCTCTTTATCTAAGAATTGATTTAAGTTTTTGAGAGTGCTTTTGATATTTACCTGGCCAGCCGACTTTAATTGGTGTATTTCTATTGAAAATACTTGGGATTGCGTTATGTGGATTGATTTTAATAGAGACCTATTCAACTCCTCAGGGGTTAAAGGACCTATTTGTCTAAAATGTTTCGTTTTTATATTATTAATAAATCTGAGAATATAAGCAACAACGCGTCTGGTATGTCAGATGGAGGAATCGGTAGATATGAATTATCAGGCCACTGGTCTGATGATTGCAACATCCAGTCAGGTGCCGACCACCAAAGTTTAGAATTCATAAGAATATTGTGGAAGTACCTCGCGACAGAAGATCAGCAGGGTTGTCACGAGTATTTACATAATTCCATTGCGATGTGTTTGTTAATTTTCGGATTTGAGCTACCCGATTGGAAATAAATACCTTCCATAGACGCGGGGAACCATTCAGCCCCGATAATGTTATTTTTGAATCATTCCAATAAACTATTTTTTGTATCTCAATGGGCAGGGAACTGAAAGCTGATTTGACTTTGTCCAGTAATTCCGCTAGAAGAAGAGCTGCGCATAACTCAAGTCGCGGAATGGTGAGCGATTTTAACGGTGCTACTCGAGTTTTCGCACATAATAAATGACAACAAAAGTTATCGAATTCATCAGATGACCTTAAATAAACACACGCTCCGTAAGCAGCTTCAGAGGCATCCGAAAAACCATGGAGTTCAATATGTTTAGAGTGCGTAGAAATCACGTGTCTAGTATCTGTAGATCATTCAGTATTTCTAACTAACGCCTGAATGAGTCCCACATACTACTGATGTGAAATGGAACAGATTCATCCAAGAAATTGGTAAACTCCACAATTTTTGTATCAAATTTTTTTCAATTATTGTGATATTGGATAGTAATCCTAATGGATCGAATATTTGAGTAGTATAACTGTGTATACTTTTTTTAGTGATAATTTTTGGATGATTAGTTTCCATTTTGATTGAATATGTTGAAGTGTCCGGATATGAATTCCAAAAGAGTCCCAAAATTTTAGTTTGCTCGTTGTTTCCAAAACCGACAGAGTTTTTATTTTCAGTTTGTTGAATAACTTCGGAGTTGTTGGAAACCCATTTTCTAAGTACAAAGCCATGCTCTGGAAGATAATGTGTGATCATGTTCTTAATGCGTAGTACATCATTTGAAGTATTGCCACCTGTCAGGAGTTCATCTACGTAAAAATCGTGAATTATAATGGAACTTATATCTGGATGATCATTTTTAATCTCATTAGCAACTTCACGCAAAGCACGAATGCATAAAAAACTCTCAGACGCTGTGCCATATGTTGCTTATTGGGCTCATATGCATATAAAGGTTCAGACGGACATAAACCCCATACAATTTTCAGAAATTATCTTTTTTCTGGTTTTACAAGGACTTGCCTATACATTTTTTCAATGCCGCCAGCAAGAACAACATTATGGATACGAAATCGTAAAATAATTGACAGCAAGTTGTCTTGTATGGTCGGTCCGACAGCTAAAATGTCATTGAGCGCATAACCTGAAGTTGTTTTTGCTGAATCCGAATTTTAGTCGTTGTGCTACCCTCTTTAAAAACACAATGATGCGGTAGGTAATAACCATCTTCAGGAATTACTTTCAATTTTGACATATGACCCAATGTGATATATTCGCTTATAAAATAAGTATATTGAACTTTAAGATCCTCAGATTTATTCATTTTTTGTTCTGCAGCATGGAACCGTTTTGTTGCAATCTTTGATGAATCGCCTAGTTTGAAAGATGGTTCCTTGGAAGGAAGACTAACTACAAAGCGGCCTGAAGAATCTTGAAATGTGTTAATTTTAAAATGATGTTCACAAAAAGACTCCTCGGGAGAAAGATGTGTTTTTGAGGGAATTTCTTCCAGATACGCTCAATTTGTTTATCGAGATCAGTTATACTAGTACTTGAATAACAATGAGTTTTTATTGCGGATGTATTTTCAAATAATAAAGGACCAGAGATTATCCATCCAAAATGAGTTTTTTGTAGTGTTGGTAATCTCTTGCCTAACTTTATTTGTCCAATACATAACAAGTCATAAAATACATCATTTTCTAGAAGTATGTCTATGGAATCGTTTTTATTGAAGTTTTCCGATTCGATGTTGGAGTTGAATGAAATTGAAGGAATATTTCCCGTTATTTGATCGATTATTTAACAAGATAGAGTGGCTTTGAACGAGTTTATCCAAGATTGATTTCAACACATGCTCTGTCTAGAGATGATGAAATTTGATTAATACCGGTTACCAGAATTCTGCATTTATTTGTTTTTAAGTTGAGCGTCTTACATAAACTTTTGGTAATGTAATTACTTTCTGAGCCACTATCGAGTAATGCTCTGCAACTATGTACGTGCCCATCATTGTCCATTACATCAATTACAGCTGTGGAAAGCAGAGTGTATTTTTCATCCTGTGTTGAACAGCGATGTAGATGGTGATACTTGATTACCCTCTGTATTTTGAATATTGGAATTGGAATTCGTGCTATTTTCATTTAAATTAGGAATTGACTGATGTTTGTTGGTAAAATGCAGCGCAGTATTACCTTTAGAAGCTGTACATTCTTTAGTTGCCTGATTCTTTCTAAACAATTAATACAGAGTTTTAGTCGTTTCGCCGCATTGAATCTAGAACTAGGATCTAAGTTGAGAATTTTCGAACAATTATGGTAAACGTGATCCTGGTTACAAATGACGCATTTTGAATTCTTGGTTCCCACGAGTGTTTTCACTGTTTTTACATTATGTGTAATGTGTGGTTTTTCATTATTTAGTGTTTTTAAAAGGTAACACCTTTTATTTGAAAAATCAGTGAAGGATTCTAAAGTAGGCAATTCAGATTTTGTATTTTTTGATTCCCACTCTCTTCTAGTGATGTGATCCAGTTTAGTGACTACCAAATGAATTATAATTGTGTCCCAATACTCTGTTGGCAACCCAAGATTCTTTAGTGCACGCAAATTTCGTGACATGCCATCAAGTATTTGCCGTGAGATGGTGCAAGATTCTTTCACAACCATAGGTAGGTTAAAAAGTTCTTCGAGATGACTCGACACCTAGAGTTGCTTATTTTCATATCTTTATGTTAAAGAAATCCAAGTGATTTCATAATTATCATTGAAAATCTCTACCGATTTGATTATGTTAGCTGCTATCCCCTTTCAATGATAGTCTCAAATAATGAAATTTTTGCACTGAGGATAACGATTTATTTTCATGAATACAGAATTAAACGTGTCTTTGAAAAAAAGCCAATCATTATAAGAGCCATCAAATGTAGGGAGATTCAGAGCAGGTAATTCCATGTTGACATTGGTTGATGGTGTAGAACATGGGGGCGTAGAGCAACTATGGTTGCCTTTTCAGTAGATTTCGTAGATATAATATATTTTCGCGCGTCACTCAAGATTTTATAGTAATTATCTTCAAATAAAATCATTTCTTGTCGAATTTCGTGCAAATCTTCTTGATCATCATCCTCAACCTCTATTTCTAGTTGAAAACTTAAATCATAGAATTGATCTAATGAAAGTTCGGCTTTGGCAATTCTTTGCTCAAGTTGAACAATGTCAGTACTTTCATTTTCTATTATTTTATTGAAAAACGATTCAAATCGTGTAAATTGCGCCTCTATCATACCACGTTTTCTTTTCAAAGCGGCAGCCATTGTAACGTTCTGTTGAATAGAACTAGAATTATTTCGAAGTAACTCTTGGATGTAAAGCTTTTGCTTATTATGCAATGTATCAAGAATGAATTCTGGAATGTGAAACTTTGCTAAGATTATGCAACTGTTTCGTAAATAGAATAATTTTCAGTAGTTGTGTGACACTATTTGCTAAGATTATGCAGAGTGTCAAAGCGTTATTACTCAAGTACCACGTATAATAAAAATAATAATAATAATGTTTATTCTCCGTTTTTGATACACTTGGTATATATGGTGAGTCAGTTTTAAGGAAATTAGGTCAAAATACAAAAAATAAAACGAGCACAGGTTTACCTATATATATATATATATATATATATATATATATATACTCACATACATAAAAGGTAGGTATGCGAGCATTTTACAACATTCACAAAATTGACCCTAATTAAAATTGGGAACACTGTGATTGAAATTATTTGTGAGATTGTCAGTTAGGAAATCTTGGTAACTATAATAGCATTTCTCTAAAAGAACATTTTTAATACAATCATGGAATATCTTATCACGTCTGATTCTTTTGACTACATTTGGTAACTTATTGAAGCAAGCTCAGATCAACAAGTAAACCCTAGATAGGCCTGATGCTACGTAAACAACCTATGCGTTGATGCAGAGATAACTGTGTTTTTATTTACCATCTACTGTTTACAAATACCGAATCATTGTTGTCAGATGGACACAATTTATAGAATGTACAAGAGTTTATATGTAGTCAACTCCGAACAAGGTTTAAAAATAGTTTTTCTAGGTAGAACGAATATAATTTTCAACAGTTAAATCACTCCGAAATTTGTAGGAAGCCTCGATAAATTGAACCATTCTTGGCAACCCTGTTTTTTTCACCATCGGCCATTTGCTTTGACGTATTTGACGTAAAGTAAAATTTAGATAATTCCGGTGTGTTTATGCGTTATAGTGGTTTTTCATTTTCATAAAACAATAGTTCCTTGGTTTTACTGACATTTAAAATACTCTCTATACGTGTGAAGTGGTTTAGTGGTGCAAAATGTCGAAATACTGCTTTGTTTGCAAAACAAACTATTGTAAACAAACAATCCACAGGTAAGCTTACAGTGGCGTCGAATGCGAACGAATTTTTCAAGTAGAATTTAATTTTGTAGTGGTGTTTTTACCAAGATATTGTTTTCTTTGGGGTAGAGTACTAATAATGATAATTTATTCACAGATTCCCCACTGATAAGGAAAAACTACAAGTATGATGTGATGCTCTTGAATTAGACCCACTGAGCCAAAAAAAATGTTCTTTTATCTGTTCTGTTCATTTTTCCAAAGCCCAGATTATTAAAAAGCCTCAAGGGAGAACATGTTTAAGACCTGAAGCCATTCCTGATGTACAAGCAGTTAAAAGGTATGTGTTAGTACAGTAAGTACAGTTGTATCCAATTATTTACAGCTCATCTACATGTTCAGCTCGGCAAAATATTTATGATTGAAGTTCAAGAAATGGCAAAAAAATCAGGAGAATTTGACTAATTATATTTGGAATTTGTTCCTATAAAGATTTTTTGCAATCATTATTCCAGGGTTGGGTGATTTTGGACCATCAACCAGGATTTTAAGGATATTGTTTGTGAATAATATGAACTAACCACAAACTGAATATTTTGCCCACCTCATTGGTTTGACATGAAATAAGGAGTATAACAACCTACTGGTATATATGTTGTTATCAGTAAAATATATATAACATATTTTTTTAATCCAGAGAAAATGTTTTTTATTGATTATTTCATCACAAAGATTAACATTGAAAACAAAACTGAATACTGTTGGTCGCCTCTATTCTTCTAGTAATACATTTGCAATTTGTGCCACATCCCTCAGTCCTTGGAGAGATACAATCACCTTCAATATCCATTTCAGCCAATTTTACTGAATATTTGAAATAGCAGTTCATTTTATCATTGGTTTGTACTTATATATGCCTTCTTCTGGATATGGCTTCATGATATTAACTGAATAAACATTAGGTAATCATATTTTTTTTTTGTAATAGTAGTATTGCGAGTAGTGAAAAAATTATATATAAACATGGTTGAGAAGACTATTAGAGCCCAGGTGCCTTGTCACTTGGGCTATCATCTTGAAAATCCATAATATAGGTGATAAAAAATTTAAAGAGTTTGTTAATTTTCTGTTTATGGTGTCCATACCCGAAATCAACCAAGAAGTTTTTAATTCAATACATATTTTACTGGTAATTATGTATATTCACATTTATAGATTTGAATCATAATTTTTTTTTCAGCATTGACCCGAAACTCTAGATTTTGAGATTTCAATGAGTGTACACCAAAAATACGCCCAAACGAAATTTTGTACTCAGTGAGATGAGGTAATATCACAAAGAATTTTCAACTATCCACATTATAAAATGAAATAGAAAAACAATTATTGTATGTAATATAAAAATGTATTGACACATATTTTATGTTTCATAGATACATAGATACAAGTTATGACCATAGATACTTCTGAAAAGATGTATAATATTTCTTTCCTAGCCAAATACTGACATCTGAAATAATGTATTATTTTTTTCAGATCTCCGTCATCATCAACTTCATCTGCCCCTGAAAAGGTTGATGCCATGATGAGAAACTTGAATACTGATTTTTTTTAATGAGGTAAAATTCAATAATAACTAATTAGAATTCAAATTATATAATTTAAAAATCAGCTGTGGGACACCCCAGAACTTGACGACCAGTACGGGCCTTGGAAGAATAAGGTTATTTTGAAATAAAACATTGATACAATATTTTTAGGACTGTACGAAGTCAATTTGATCGGTAAATTTATCAGTCAATTTACCGGTCAATTGACCAAGAAATATTTGACCCAGTTTTGAACTTTGCCTTTTTTTTATTTTTGACAGATGTCAGTAGGAGAAATAATTCTGACTGTTCTGGATACAGTTTTTCAAGGGCTCTCAAATGACATAAGTCAAGTTCTGTGCGCTATAGTTTCTGTCATTTCATAATAGTGATACTTCCGTTTGACTTTGGCAGATGACAGCCAAAAACTTATTGTCGCATTCGGGACAGGAACTGTATCTTCATACCAAATTTCAGCACGATTGGTCAAATGGTTTGGCAGTTATCATGGAAGATTACAAACAGGAAGACTTCACTCAGGAAATGGTTTCAATCATCTCGGAGGACCTCAAAACGGATATTTCTGTTAATATCTTGATTTATACTTGACCAGCCCAGTAATGTAATTGTGAGAAAAAGAACAAGATATCGACGCAAATATCCGTTTTGAGGTCCCCCGAGACGATTGAGACCATTTCCAGAGTGAAGCCTGTCTCTCTGTCTGTCTATAATCTTCCCAATAACTACCCATCAGTTTGACCAACCGAGCTGAAAATTGGTATGAAGATACAGTTTATGCCCCGAATGCGACCATTTGTTTTTTGCTATCATCTGTCAAACGTAAGTGTCACTATTGAAAAATGACAGAAACTATAGCGCACCGAACTTGACTTGCAATAAGTCATCTGAAAGTCCTTGAAAAACTGTATCCAGAACCAGGGTTACTTTATATATATTTATATATATATATTTATATATATATATTATATTATATATATATATATATATATATATATATATATATATATATATACTGATAGGGTAACGGCATAAAACAGCTTTAGGAGAGTTTGGGTGACCAGACGTAAGGTGAGGAAAGTGCGCCACTGCTGCCAACATATACTAATTATTTAGGTTTTTATTGTATTCATCCTTGTTCATCTTGAATGTTCATCCTTGTTACTCTTCGAAATTTGAAAATAAGTTCTATAAAGTTGGCGATTCTGGCACACATAAGACGTCATCAAAATGGAGGTTTCGCCGTAACCCTGTCAGTATTATATATATATATATATATATATATATATATATATTTATATATATATATATATATATATATATATATATATATATATATATATATATATATATAATAACCCTGATCCAGAACAGCAAAATTATTTCTCCAACACATATGTCAAAAAAAAAAAATTAAAAGTTTATAACTTTGTCATTCAGTGATTCAAAATCTATCCGATGGGTTAGAACTAAATTCGGTAGGGAAAACACAAGAAAAAAATCAAAATAAGTCTGCGTTGGAACTTTCCACCGTTTCCCAGTCTGGCTCTACGAATGTTTAATTTTTCTCCTGGGCGTTACCATCCGAGACGGCCGCTCATCCGGGCTTTGACAAGGACAACCTGCGTTCGGTGCAGGACTCAAATGACTGAGGTCAAATATCTCACTTGGTCAATTGACCGGTAGATTGTCTGTTGAATTGTCCGATAAAATTGACTTCGTACAGCCCGAAAAATGTTTTATTTTAAAATAACCCATTCTCCCGAGGCCGTGCCGGTCAAGTTCTGGGGTGTCTCATAGCTGTTTTTTTTTGCACGATTACAAAACTTGGCAACTGGGGAGGCCGGTCAAGTAATAGTAAGCCTCAAATAGTTTAATCATGATTTTTTTCAGATCTCCCGCATCATCAACTACCTCTACAGCTTCTGAAACAATGAACTTATATGCTGATATGTTTAAAATGAGGTGAAAAACTTTCAGATAACCTACTTATTTTTGATTTTAGGAGTTCTGTGATTTTGTCATCCACATCAGCAAACAGCAGGAATGAAAACATTTGGTCAGTTGAAAATCAGTATAAAAGGGATATTAATCGGATTGAAAAGCATTCAAATTTTCCAATTGGTTAGAAGTTTCATAAGTGACGTGTCCGTATTCCGCATCAGTGTGCAGGTTGCCTAAGGTTGGCGAATGCATTTTGTAATGGCGAAATAGATCCAATGCGTTGAACTATGTCAATTTGTCACCATCTATTGTGAAAAATTTGAAGTAGGACGCAAAAATCTCTACTAAAAAGTCTGAACGAAATCGAATCAGTGCATACACCATGGTTTCTAGGCATCTTACACCCGATATAGTTATCGTAGAAGCCCGGTCCTGCCTAGTACCGGAGAAGCTGTGCTTCATATCGCTCCGTCGATTTTTGTGAATTTAAAAGTGTTTTCAAAACTCCGAAGCAGCCTTGTGCCCCTAAAAGTGGAGAAACAACCCCCAGAACCCACCCCAGTGACGATTCAAACTGAAACCAGCAGAACTAGACAAGGCCTCTGGAAACTGCAGTCTGGCAAGCAAGGAAGCTGTGCTTGCGGGGATCGGTTCTCTCCCGAGAGCCGATCTCCTGGAGGTGCTGAGCACTTTACTCGCCTCTTTGGGAGACGACCTATCCAAAATATTTGCTGTGAGTGCGTTAATTAATTCAAAATCTGAAGAACTCGATGCCCAAAATGAACATGCCCCAGCGAAGAGACACAAAAAGGAGACTTTCCCGGCACTCCCTGTGCCCGAAAGTGTTTCAGATCCTTCATTACCTGTCACTGCATTTCGTAGAAGTAGTAGAACTGTTCTAATTAATACCCCTGTTAGCAAAATTGTTCAAAATGTTGAAATTTCTAACAAATTTGATCACTTGTCAAAAATGTCAGTCGGTGACATGCACGTCGACACGTACGAAAATTCCCCAGGGCCCAGGGCCTCTGTAGGACAATGTCATCGATGTCAACGGGCCGTTGCCAGCTGAACTGCTGTGCCACCCCCGCTTGTGTCAAATGAGGGGAAGCTCATATCTCTCGAGATTGCCCAAAACCTAGGGAAGAAAAAGCTAGGTGTGCGAACTGCAGTGGGGAACACACTGCGAATTATCGTGGATGTCCTAGATGTCCACGTATAAGGCGCAGGGTGGACCCTGCTTCATTATCGCAGAATCGACGATATTTTCTTGCAAATAGGACACGAGAGGGAGTGTCATATGCAGCGGCGGCCCGGGACGGCCCCCCTCCCCAGCCAGCTTAAATCACCACAACTAAAGACATTCTTTCAACTTTAGATCAAATAAGGATGTTGTTTGCGCAGTTCGCTAAAGCTGCTGCAAAATTTTCAACAGGTTTTAATCCCAATTGATGGGTGGACGGCAGCTTCCGAACTTCATCAAAGCGGTGAGTTGTAATTGTAATGGACTTCTCCAGAATAGACTTGAGTTTCAGGAGTTTCTTGTAGAGAACAACATCGATGTTGCTCTTCTGCAAGAGACTCATCTTAATGGGGAACCTGTTAGATTTTCTAACCACAAAATGCTTAGAAATGATCGAATTGGTCGTCCGGGTGACGGTGTTGCCATTTTGGTCAAGCGCTGTCATTCACATGTTCAGTTTGGCATTTCCAATGATGATACCCATGGTATTGAAGTGGGTATAGTTTTCAACACGAGAAGTGGTCCTATGCGTTTGATTAGAGCTTACAACCCTCCGCAGAATCGAATACTTCCTGAGGCACTCGATGTGCTTCTGATGGAAACAGATCAACCTGTCTTGGTCATGGGTGATCTGAACGCTGAGCACGTACAATGGAGTCGTGTAACCACACGAATGGTAGACGGTTGATGCAACACAATGAGAGGCATGAATACCAGGTGTTGGCTCCAGATGAGCCGACGCATTTTGGTCCGTACAGGCCTGATGTGCTTGACATTGCTCTGGCCAGGAATATCACCTGGAACTGGGATATTCACGTCTTCACCGAGTTGAGCTCTGATGACAACCCGGTTATACTGTCATTGGGGGGTGATCCGCTGCTCCAGACAGATCGTATGTGTACTAAGGTGAATTGGAAGAGATTCCGTTCGCTCCTGGAGACAGGTTACCGTGCTCCTGAGAGAATGGATTCTCCACTCGAGTTGGATGAGGCAGTAGCGCGTTACGAACTCACCATCAAAAATGCTTTGAAGGATTCCTCCCGCAGGGAACCGGCTCCTAAATTCATGGCGAAGGAGTCTGTTCCCTGCGGACAGAATACGAGCTAACGAATTGAATAGGGAAGTTAGAGAAAACATATCGGAATTCAGAAATGAAAGATTTGGCATAACCCTTCAAAATTTAGAAAACTGCGATCAACTTTGGAAAATTAATAAGAATTTAAAATAAAAAATGACCGATTTTCCCCCTATTCATGCTGAGGCCGGAATGTGTTATGACCCTGAGTCCAATGCTCAAGCTTTTGCAGACTCGATGGAAAGATAATTTAGGCTGAATGAACATCTAGACGATGATCTGGATCGTGAGCTTTCGTTGGAAGATCGGGTCCACTGCACCCTTAGGAAACCCAATCATGATGTCATTCGTCCAGCTACGTTGGATGAACTCAAGGCCCATATCAAGGGATTGAATCCCAAAAAAGCGCCTGGTTACGACTGAATTACTAATCGTATTATTCGGTATTTCTCGGATAACCAAGTGCAGTCACTATTAAATATTATTAATAACTCTTTGCGCCTTGAGAGATTTCCTCGTAGGTGGAAGCATGCCATCGTGGTTATGATTCCGAAACAGGGACAAACCCGACCTTCCCGCAAAATTATCGGCCGAACAGTCTGCTTTGCAGTTCAGCTAAGTTGCCTGAGAAAATCGTCCTGGAAAGGCTTGACGAAGAAGTGGAGGATAGAAATGTCCTACCTAATGAACAATTTGGTTTTAGACGTGCTCACTCTACCGAACTTCAGGTTATGAGGCTAGTGGAGGACACAATTTCATCGCTAAATATTCACATCGTTTTGCTAGACATCAGCAAAGCTTTCGACAGAGTGTGGCACGAAGGCCTACTGTCAAAGCTGATAGACTTCCATCTGCCGCTTAGTTTGATAAAGTGGATTGAATCGTTTCTCTTAGGTAGGACATTTCAGGTCATGGTCGACAATTTGCTCTCGAATTCGAGAGAAATTGAGGCTGGCGTTCCTCAGGGGGCAGTGCTGTCTCCTGTATTATACGCCCTTTACACGTAAGATATACCAAGGAGCGAACATGTGAAGATCTCCTTATTTGCTGATGATACGGCTTTGCTTTCCTCTGCAGCTGATCACTTGATGGGTGTCGTTTATTTGCAAAATGCATTAAACAACCTCCAGCAGTGGTATCTGGAGTGGAAAATAAAGCTGAATCTTTATAAAACACAGGCGATTTCAATGGGTCGCAAGAGAAACAACCCGGAGAGGGGAGTGACTATCTCTGGAAGGGAGATAGAATGGTCGGAGCGGGTCAAGTACCTGGGAATTACTGTGGACCGCCGGCTCACCTGGAGACCACATGTCAACGTTGTTAGGGACAAAATTGTTAAAAAGATATGTGCGTTATATCCTCTGATTAACAGGAAGAGTAAGCTCCCCCTCAAAAATAAAGTCATGATTTACAAGATGATGTTCAGGCCTATCATTTTGTATGCCTCAGCCGCCTGGGGCCAAATCTACAGGTCTAGCATTGGCGTCCTGGAACGGGCGCAAATGAGAGTCCTTCGGATGATAACGAACGCTCCGTGGTACGTGCGGAACGATCGGATACTTGAAGACTTAAATCTGCCTTCCATCAGAAGTATCATCAGAGAACGCAATCAAAAAGTATTTGATAGTGCATTAGCTCACGAAAATCCGCTCGTGAGGGAAGCCACTGATTATAACATAGACGACCCCTCGCGTTTTAAGCGTCCCAGGCACTCTCTGGAGTGATGGGTTACCTACTAATCCATACAGGGTAGCGGAGCAGCATCCTCAATAGAAATTATTATTTTTGTTTTCCAAATTTTTGATCAAAATTTCCTCTTGGTCATGGTTCGAGAAACACCATCAAGGCAAGGGCTATGGACCGGTCTGTAGTCCTTTACCAACCAAAATTCGAAATTCGTGAATGGCTGTGTCCCACTCATTCGAAGTCCAAAGAGCAAGAGCCTTAGGGTTACGCTTGGTTTCACTAACAGTGGTAGATGATCCTAATATATAGTTATCGTAGTATCATCAGTATACCGGGTGATTTTCCAAGGTGGCTCACCCCTATAACTTTTATAAATCAACAACACCTCACTTGTCAATATCTGACAAATAAAGTCATTTTTAATCCAATTTTTATTTTTCGATCTAGAATGCCATGGATCGTGTAAATCGCTTCATTCTTGATCACGTAACATGGGAAAAATACGACTTCGAGGCCTTAACTTCACAGTCGTTTCAAGAATTATTTAAAAGTCGACATTAAGTCCATTAAGGTTCTACATTTTCAAAATGACCTCCTCCTTGATCACGGCAAAGTTCAACTTTTTCGATTGTTGCGCCAATCACATTGATGAACTGTTTCGGCACTGATGTTCTGGAATGCCACCCTTACTTTATACTCCAGTTTTTCACGAGTAGCTGATGCTGTTTTATGAACCTGATTTTAATCGTTCCCCAGAGACAAAAATCTAGCGGAGTAAGATCTGGTGATCTATAATATGAAAAAGATATAATACATTATGAAAAAATATGACTACTTAAGAATGTACCTCGTAGACCACTGAATAGGTCCATAAGTGCCAGTCCACTTTTCTGAGAAGGTGCCATTCAGATGTTCTCTTACGACTTGACAATTGGGAGGTGGCGCTCCATCTTGTTGAAAATAGATATCAATTTGGTTAGACAGTGGCGAATCTTCAATGAAATCATTAATTTGATTTCTAAGGAACTATAGATATATTTCCGCAGCAAGTTGTCCGTCAAAAATTATTGGACCCAAAAGTTTTCCTCCGATAATACCCATCCAGCAATTGAAACCAAATCGCTCAAGGAAATTTCCTTCTTGCATCAGATATAAGTTTGTTTGAGACCAGTACCTTTTATTATTCCAATTGAACAGACCCAAGTTGGTGAATCGAGTTTCATCTGAATAAATAATTTTAAATAGAAAACGTACATCTTCTCTGTATTTAGTCAAAAGCCAGTTGCAATAAGTTAATCTTCGGTTGTGGTCGTTATCGTGAAGATCTTGGTGTAGTTGGTACTTGAATTATGGCTAATTATATTTGTGAAGAATTCTCCAAACGGACGAATAACTTATATCACACTCAGAAACAATTTGGCGAATTGTCGCCGTACAATTCACTTTAACATTCTACTTATTTTTCTTCATTGACGATGAAGTTATTGGCATTTCCTTCTGGTTCATTTTGCATTTTCCTTTCCAGTTTTGGAGAATAATGCCAAGTGGATGGCGACGATTAGGGAATATCTGAGCATAAATTCGAGCTGCATCAGTTGCATTCTTCTTTGCTATTCCGTAAATTAGCAACATGTCAATTTTTTCGTTTCTAGTATAATTTTTCATATCAAATTATAAACTACGCAACAAATACATTTTTAAAAGAGATAGCACATTCATAAGCCTATTTGTTTAGGTAGTCCTAGCAACAGCTTCAATTGTTTGTCACCGATAACTAGAATAACATAGCTTATTTGTTATTAGGTATGGTCGCTTCTTGCAATTATTCAGAAAAATAGTTAAAATAAAGTGAAAGTGTGTGGTATCAAATTATTCGTAAGAAAATGATCTTTCACAAAAAGCCGACGAGCCACCCCCTTTCCATTTGAAAAAATCAAGTTAACTGGAAAAATTCATATTTGCGACTTTTAAATAATTCTTAAAAATTTTTCCCTTCTTGATCAAAATAAGCGATTATCCATGGCATTTAAAACGAAATTGAAGTGGTAAGAATAAGAGTCGTATTTTTCCCATGTTACTTGATCAAGAATTAAGCGATTTACACGATCCATGGCATTCTCGATCGAACTAAGTAAAAATATATAGGATGTCCCATTTAAAACTCGAAAGTTGGGGTCGTTTCCGGTCAAACCGGAAGTATGGCTAAGCAAGTAAATATGACAAAAAATGTAAATTGAACTATAATACACAACCTCCAAATTTCGTTTTTCTATCTTCAATATTAATAAAGTTATAGGGATGAGCCACCTTAGAGAATCACCCGGTATACCACTGAAAAAGATTTGTTGGGATTTTAATTGTTATAAGACCCATTTCTTAATGAAATAAACAATACTTATTGAAAAGGATGGGATGGATGAGGATTGATTAAGTAAAGGAACAAACACACCTCCCGTTGCTAATATTCCTGGAATTCCATGGCTTCAGAAAAATAACTGCCTGGGCGATTACGTCTTGGAGGCAGCAAGCACACTTGTTCACTCGAGTTCCATCAAACACGTTCCGTATTCATGTAAAATACGTTAACTTGTTCAATATCCGGCTCGAAGGACCATGTAACTTTTTGTGAAAATAATATCACAATCTTGTTATTTGTTCGTAAGAAAAATTATATCGCTTGACACAATTTTTCTATTAATTTGACAAATCATAGAGACAGAATTGTCAGTGTAAGTAAGTAATAAAATATATAAAAAATGACGAAATGTCGGAATGCCACATATTGGCGTAACATGTGATGGATCTAAACAATGGGTTGATAAATTATCGCTTTAACACCAATTTAAAAGTTTTAATAGTGGTTATTAAAGTTTTTTCTCGGTGTATAAAAATACACAAAAATTCGAAAACAATTCACAATATCTGATATAAGATGCCTAAAACCCTGGTGTATTCACTGATTCGATTTTGTTCAGAATTTTTGGGGGACAACAAATGAATGTCGTTAAATTCTGCTTGGTACTTCATTAGTAGATGGCGCGGTTAAGGAATGTTTGTGTCACGCTAAATCTCAAACTTCAAACCTATGAAATTTTCTTTTTCTGTCAACATCAATGCATATTTTTATGCAAAAAATTGTGATTTGATCGTTTAAAAAGATTATAGTTCTACGAACAAGATCCCACTCAGGACAGTTGGCGCGAAAATGAGATGAAATCCTTGAAATTTACTACAATGTTTACATCTGCCTGTAAAAAAACGGATTTTTCGTGAAGTCTACCTGGCGATTTTTCCGAAGTGATTTCTTCTCAAATGGTCTTTTTGGGGTCATGGAAACTTCCACGAAGGAAGGAGAAAAGGTAGGATAGTGGACTAATGTCTCTAGACGATGAATTGCCTTGAAAATTGATGGGATTGGAAAATGTCCCCGATAACATTGTTCGATTGAACTTTCCGATACAAACTATTACTAAGCCATCCACTGCCCATATCTGCCGGACTATTACCTCTCAAACAATCTTCTGACCTGAACAGAATCAGAGAGTTTATTGTAGATATCATATTGATGAAGTTGAGAAATCGAGGATTCCTGGTCAGCGACAGTCTAAACTGCTTCCAGCTATCTTAGAATGACTTTTTCGGAAAAAGTGAGCCCTACTAACAAAGGTGAAGAGAGAAAACAATAATCAAAATTGGCTTATTTTTTATTTTCCAGTAAGTAACATCCCACATGAGATAATCGGAGGAGGAGGGATATCTAAACCAAGCAGTTGTTCGGAAGAACAAGGCCCTCTCCCAAGATCTATAAGGCTAATGACTATTATTAGGATAATTATCACTTATTCAATAAACACATGAATTCCACAAGCGTGTACTTTTCATCCTATGAATATATCTTGATTTTGGTTAGTTAGCATAAAAACCATGAGATTGGATTTGTTACTCAAGGATGAATTCTATGTCAAAAATTTAAATTAAGTTTTTCTGATCATTTGCTGTTTCCAGAATAAAGGAAAAAAAATTGGATTCCCCTCAAAATAGAATAACAAGACAACAACAAAAAAGGAATTTTTCTACATGATAATTTTTTTCAATTGAACAGGAGGATTATCCAATACTTCATATAATCCTACGGGAAATTCTGGTATTCCTTTTATTCATCAATCTATCCAAATTTATTTTGAAAAAATTTTGTGGAGTAGAGATACATGCATTCATTCATGTCATTTGCAGAAAGTTATACAAAACATGTAAGTTCTTTCCTGAGACACGTCTGAATATCTTTAACAGAGAAAATAATATAAAATTCAACTTTTAAGCAAAGCGGGATTGCCAAATTAATTGTTGATACGGCTACGTCGAGTTGAGTTTTGCCGCTTGGTGTTACCTACGTATTTCGCCCCATGAACACGAATTCGAAGTCAAAACGCGTCGTTCCCAATTACTTTCGGAGGTTCAAAGATAAAGAAATGTCCCTTTTCCACCTTTTTTAGCAATAAGAAACATTCAAGACACATTTTAATTTATTAAATTTGTTAGGCCTTTTCCACTATCCACATACATTTTTGAACAAGCACCGACTTTGAATTTGTGTTCATGAGACAGAAATATATAAGTACCAACTCGGTGGAGCCGTATCGATAGAAAACTAACCATACAAAATTGGTACGCACTACAATTGTTCATAATTAGAATTATTTCGGAAAATTCTATATAACATTGACATAAGTACATGGAATAGTTTGTTCTAAAACATGTTACATCAATCGATCAACCTCAAAATATTCCACAACAAATTGACATAACCTTAAAGGCGACAAAAGCACAATCACAGAACGGATCAGAGACGCAAATCACAAAAACACTCTGTGTGGTCTGTAACTGCAGTTTACTGAATTATGACAAGAAACGACGTCGGCGCCATCTGAAACTCTTGATAACTCCCTCTATCAAGTGGGCTGGTGTCCCCCAGTTTGTCCCAATATTTCACAGGTATAAGTGAATACACCATGGTTTTTAGACATCTTAATCTGATATTGTCATTTGTCAAACTAACACGTGTATCGTCGAAATTTGATAACAACCAACCAATGGCTTAGTACGCTAGATCCCTCCCCCCCCGGACCTTCCAAACAAATAACCTACGTGCCGTAGCTAGCGTAGCATTATATGATCTAAGGTTCAAGCACCAGGGTTTTTAGACAACTCAATTGTGGTAGAGGCAACTAAACATACATGAATTCAAATACTATTCAAATGTCAAATATTATATATTTGAATCATAAAATATAATCACGTCGTACACGGTCATAATAGATGATCACAATCTTTTGCAGGACCATCATCATTCTTTCCGCTCTCATGATCTTCTTGGAACCTACTTCTCCTGCCCTCACTTCTCCTGATGCCACTTTTCTTCCCTTTTTTATGTCTTCTTGCATGCCCTTTACCATATTTTATTTTCTTCTTTCCTCCACGTCTTTCGACTCTCCCATTCGTATCAGTATAACGTCTTTTCCTTCGGCCCTTGCTGCGACTCCTGCTCCTACTCCTGCGGTTTCTCCTTCTCGTTCTGCTTCTATATGTGTATTTTGGTGCCTGTCTGGCCAACTTTATATAGGGAGATTTTTCCCCGGCACTCATTCTCCGCCATAACTGACCTCCTCTTTTCGTGATTTCAACGACGGACAACTTATGTTTGTTTGATTTTCTGAAGTTTTTCAAAAAATTGAAAAAGGGATTGGGAAATATTCTCGAAGGTTTGTTTTCTACTGGCGACTTACTACTTTTTCGGTTTATTAGGCTTCTGGAGCTTTTCTGTTCCATTTCTCACTAGAATATTGAAGATAAGTTTCAGTTCTTATCTTGACTTTGACAATGCTATCATTTTTTTCAAATAAAATTTACGTCAGTATTCGCAGGTTGCTACGATAGAGGAATGGATGATGAATTATTTACTGAAAAGTATAGACGGAGAGCCTGGCTACAGGACGAGCAACATGCCTCAGTCCACGAAATATTTTACATGGAAGAGATTTGATTGTTGTCGGCAAAGCGAAAGCCCGACCGTCAGAAGGCGCGTGGGCGAGCGATCAAACCTGTAAATTTCCCGACAAAACAAACTGTCGATCGGCACGGCTGAAAATTTACATAGGTATCGAGGAGAGATGGAGAAAAAGGGAAGACATTGTCAGAAGAGTAAGTGGAAGATAAAGGGTTGTTAGAAGCTTCAAACTTCCCTTCAAAATCTCTTAGAATTTACATATTAAGAATAACTTCCTGACAATTTGCATTAGTATTGTTTACATATAGAATGAACTACGTGCAAAGTGTCAGAAATTGGAAGACAGATCATGAGAATTCGTGTGCAAAGTGCGAGAGCGTCTTTTGGTGCGCGGCGCAGCGTCCAGCGACCGATCGCGCTTTTCTCACCGTACATAAGTTATAGCACTTCTGAGTTTTTTTTCAAATATTCATGAAGGACTGAAGGAACTATTATTAAATTATCTGGAGCGAGATCAGATTCAATTGAGAAGAATTGATCAATTTAATCAATATTTTATCGTAACGTTAACAACATTTTTTGTTATTACACGACTGCGCGACGCAAATGAGGGCATAGTACTGTAATACATCTGAGAGACTCATTATTATTCATTGCCGATAAATCTCAACGGGGAACCGCCCACAAGCAGAGACGTACCTACTCAATATAATGAAATTTTAACAAATAATTTTGCTGGTATAAAATATTATATTCACTGACGAGTGTGGAAAGTGTTACTTTGTAGTAAATCCGTAGACAATGAATTTTTTAAACACTTTTTTTTAAACTGATTTTTTTTATCCTCTAGTAGGCAACGAAGTACAGTTTTCCAAATACCAGTAAAAAAATGAGTACTTATTCTTGATGTATATATAATTATATATATAAATATATAAAATGGAACCACCCCTGTAAAATACGCATTTTTCGGTCATTATTAAAAAATTTTTTTTTAAAATTAAGCATCGAAAATTGTATCTTGAAACAAATTTTCATAACATTAGTTTCATTTCCAAGGCACTCTATGTTTTTTTTCTCCGTTAAAAACGGCAAAAGATTATTAGGCAATTTTTTTTTTGAAATTTGACTACACCACTTGATTCGTAGTCGTTATAAATGAAAACCATTGAAATTTCATAAAAAAATGTTGGTTGACAACGGAGTTACAACAACTTAAATTTTGGAAACAAAGTATTTGATATTAATTTTCATGTAGATTATAGACATATTTGAAATCTGGCAACACTGCCGATGCAAAGTAAAAACCAGTGAATTTGTACAGCAAGAATCCGAAGTCAATAGCTCATTCCGTTCTACAGTTATAACTCCTGAAAGTATGGTAATGTGAGCGATTTCTGGTGGAAGCGATTTTGTAATAAAAATCTTATGATTATATTCCCTTAAAATCATTTATTTAAGTTTAGGTTATAAGTATATTCGAAAATAACAGAAAATTAAAAATTCATTTTCAAGTTATGCAGTTTTCAATAGCCGATGAAAACGAAATGAACCGAATGAAGTTTTAAAGTATCAAAATTATTTATTCAATAATAAAACAGAAAGCAGGACGAAAAAATGTTCCTTTTTTATTCTGCAAAACTCAACTGAACAAGCTTTAGGAAGGTATCAATAATTTGAGGAAATCTGAACTAATATATTGGGCATAGGTATTGTACTAAATCAATAGTAGGCTGTGATTTAGTACACCACAAATCGCTCACATTACCATACCATACCATAGTAGTTATAACTGTTGAACGAATGAGCTATTGACTTCGGATTTTCGCTGTAGAAATTCACTTGTGCTCTACTTTGTATCGGCAGATTGCCAGATTTCAAATATGTCTGCAATCTAAATAAAATTATAATCAAATACTTCGTTTCCAAAATTAAAGTTGTTGTAACTTCGTTGTTAACCAATATTTTTTATGAAACTCTGATGGTTTTCATTTATAACGGCTACGAATCCAGTGGTGTAGTCAAATTTGGAAAAAAAACATGCCCAATGAACTTTTGCCATTTTTGACAAAGAAAAAAAAACATAGAGTGCCTTGGAAATGAAACTAAGTTATGAAAATTTGTGTCAAGAAGTTTTTGATGCTTAATAAAAAAAATTTTTTTTGAGATGACTGAAAAATGCGTATTCTACAGGGGTGGTTCCATTTTAAATGGGTCACACTGTATATATATATATATATATATATATATATTTAAATACTTAGTTGGGAATTTTATTTTTCTTTAAACATCATAATTGGCATTTCTCAATGAATACCAAAAAAAATAATTAAAAATTTAATTGTTTATTGAGTTAACAATTTATTATAAACAAATTCCAAATCTCATTATATTATTTTCTAAAACTACAAAAATTACAAAAACAACCATCTGCAACAAAGTGTACAACCGCTGTAACTTTTCCATTAAAGATACAGTTATCAACTTCAAGAAGATTTTAAGAGCATTAGTTGATCTCTCAAATAAACATTTCACCAAGTCTGTAACTGTCTGGTTTCCTGTTTATATGTATTTGTGTATAAAAAAATCCGTTATCTGCTCCTTACAGTGCTCATTTTGTAGGCTAGTATTTGAATTATTAAAAAAAAAATGTTTCAGTCATTAACATTAATTGTTCAATGAAATACACGGATTCATTCAAATAATGTCAACTTCATCATGTATTCTAGAGGTTTTAATAAATACAGTTATTTTGTGAAATTATTCATTCTGTTCTGTTTTATCAACTATTTTTATAAAAAATTATATACCGTAATTTAAAAAAAATATTTAAAAAAATTCGACACATTTTTGAAGATTGTTGTTTTTGTAATTTTTAGTAGTTTCAGGAAAAAATATAATGAGATTTGGAATTTGTTTATGACAACTTAATAAACAATTAAATTTTGTATATTTTTTTTTATTTTTTGTTGTTCCAATGAGAATGCCAATTATTGTTTTTAAAGAGAAATAAATTCTGAAATAATTATTTAAATATGGAAAAAAATATTATAAACAATAAGAACATTTTTAAAAATATTTTTTTTCTGCAAAATAATGATTTTCTCTAGACAACAAAATGGTGACAAAATGTTTTTCAAAATATTAAATCAATCAATTTGTTTATAACAATTTATTAACAAATGTCCTAAAAATTTTTTTCAAATGTAATTGAATGCCTTTGTTTGACGAAACAGCAATAGCAAAACAAATTTTTTTTTATTCTTTTTAACTTTAAAAAATTATAATACACAAAGTGAATAACTTTTAAAATATTTCATAACGTGATCTTGTTATATATATATATATATATATATATATATATATATATATATATATATATATATATATGTAACCTCAGTTTTTATAAAAAAGGGCATTAATGTTTAAAAATGTTAAAAATTTTTTTTAGCCCTTCTATATATATATATATATATGAGAAGGGCTCCAAGGAACGAACAATTTTTAGAGCTATTATTTAAACATTAATGCCGTTTTTTATAATAACTGAGGTATATATATATATATATATATATATATATATATATATATATATATATATATGAGAAGGGCTCCAAGGAACGAAAAAAATTTTTAGAGCTATTATTTAAACATTAATGCCTTTTTTTATAAAAAACTGAGTCCGAAAAATAAGGACTAACTAACAAATGCCTAACTTGTTGAAAAATAAACTTGTTTTTTTTTCCAACTTGACCGTGTTGTTAAAAAACACACCATAACTTATTCAAATTTTTTAATTGATATTTAGTACTATAAAAAAATATGTTGTGTGGTGTGCTCTCTTTAGAGACAACGCGCGCATGCCCTAGCGGTCGCGCGGAGCCCAATTTCCAGCGTTAAATTGAAATTATAAATAATGGAGATAGAGTTCCGAGAGTTATTGGAAATTTCTTCTTCTAAGAATCTTCTTTCTCATTTTCGCTATCGCTTATAGTTTTTGAGTTATTTCCAAAAACTGAACCCCTTTTTTTCGTTATTGTTTTTTGTTAATGACAATTGCAATTTTCGACAGCAGAACAAATCAAAAAATTTCTTTCTCGGAATTGCATTTTGAATCGAATGAGCTACCGCTCATATTTCTTGGAGACTTCGAACAATTTTTCGCAGGAAACTCACTTCTCGACTACTCCAAGTGATAATAAAAATAATGAAACAGATTTCACTCTATGTATCATTTGTGGTGAATATGGGGCAAATAATGAGATGTGGTAAGGTGTGTCATATGTGGACAATGGGCACACTCAATGTGTTCTGGAAAGGACTCTCCAACCGGATATATTTGTGATATTTGTATGTATTACCCATGCTATGACCGGTAACACCCGAATGATACGACAATACCGGTCAAAGTCACTTTTTTTTAAACTTCAGAATTTACACCAAAAAATGTTAGATTTTCAGTTCTATTTGTATTTCACAACTTAGAGCAACTATTATGTTTCATTTTTCTTCTATCAGAATAAATATATGTTTTATATTTTGACTTTTATGTCCAAAATTCGTTAAGTGACCGCCATTACCCCATTCTACCTTATGCCAAAAAACCTATACCGATATTCAAGTCAATGACATTAACAAATTCTTCTTGAAGAATTGGCGGCCCTTATCGGGGCCATGTTCTCAAATATCAAAAGACCCGCAGATCAACAAACGTCAATATTTGGAATATGCTCAATTTTGCTTTAAAAAAGAATATGCCAGGGCAAAAAACCACAGAATGTGCTCAGATAGTTCATAGCCTAACCTAACTAATTTGTTTCCGGTTATAACAGAGTGATGAGGGATCTTGAATCTAGTGATCAGAACTGCAAATTAGCGAAATATATTTTCAATGTATTTCAGATAGTGTAACAAAAATTCTAGTCTGAGAGCTAGCAGTCGATGCGAGTAAAATTCGTAAATTAATATTTTAGTATTAGTTACTCAATAGAATGATGACTTGGCAGGTGTCTCACGGTTAGGTCATCAACCACTAAATCAATCAATTTGTTAAAAAATTGTAAAATTAATTTGTTTTTACAAAGCTAGAAATTTAATATGTTTCACTTCACATATGTCCTAGTTTAAAAAAATGCTAGGCGATTTTATGGGTCTCAAGTTTGCGCCAGACCATGGTGAAGTTGTTATGGGGACATCGATTCGTAACTTGCTTTCACAACGTTTAGCAAAACAGATAAGAAAATACCTGATTATTTCTTATGGGGTTATTTAAAATCAAAAGTATATTTCAATAGACCGGACAATATTGCAGATTGAAAAGTTAGAATAACGAAGAAATTAACAACCCCTGAGGTCCTACAAAATGTACGAGAATTCCAAGATCGACTTGCTTATTGTCAAGAAGTGAATGGTGGTCATTTTGAACATTAAATTTAATTGTAAAATAAATTGAAAAATACTTCCTAATCATTATATGACATTATTTCCTTCATTCTACGTAAAGTAGCAAAATTTTACATTTTCGAAATAAATTTTCTTAGTTATCATTGCACCAAATTTGAAAAACTTAATATTACTGAACAGAGAATGAGAATCCCTTTCGACCAAGGAGCCATACGACCCCCCTTCTCATTTAAAATTTTTGAGGGGGTACTTTTTATTCAGAGGGGTGCAAGAAAGGGGTAATATTTTCATAATATAAATTGTCAAATTGACAATAGAAATCGACCTGTTTCAGGTTTTTTAAATAAATACATAATAACGCTAAACATGAATTTATTCCATACCTATGGACCACACTGTATATATTTATATTATTTATATGAGTGATTGATCAGTTTACAACACCGTCCAGGAGTTACCGAACTCGCAGTTCAGGTCGCTATTTGCTTTTGATCACCGGTTCAACACCGTTTCACGGAACTTCGTTGATACTTTTACTATCCACTTCTAGACGATCAAATATAAAACGGAAAACATCTCAAATATTCATCGAATGAAAACCTCACGTCCCGGGATTAGAGATTGAAATATCGTGGAATAACAGAATACATCTCTTTGCTGAAGTTTATGTGATGGAAATGTATTTTCGCAATCGACTACACAGCAATAGCGAGGGCTCATTGTTATTATATGTATGTTGCAATACCCAACCGTGACCGTTGCCACTACGATAATAATAATGTTCATTAATCTGAAGTATGGTACAATATTTTTAAGTGATTTGTGAATAAACGGGGAGACCTCAGAAACTGAGAGTTTTCAGCTTGTGCTTACCAGGATCATTACCTACTTCTGCCATCATGGCCACCATTCTGTTATAGTTTGATCTATCCCCTCCAGCCTAATGCACACAGCGACTACTATTCAGTACATAATTCACATTCATCATCCATTTCTCTATCGTAGCAACCTGCAAATACTGACGTTCATTTCATTCGAAAAAAAATGTCAAAGTCAAGATAAGAACTGAAACGTATCTACAATATTCTAGTGAGAAATGGAACAGAAAAGCTCCAGAAGCCTAATAAACCGAAAAAGTAGTAAATCGCCAGTAGAAAACAAACCTTCGAGAATATTTCCCAATCCCTTTTTCAATTTTTTGAAAAACTTCAGAAAATCAAACAAACATAAGTTGTCCGTCGTTGAAATCACGAAAAGAGGAGGTCAGTTGTGGCGGAGAATGAGTGCCGGGGAAAAATCTCCCTATTTAAAGTTGGCCAGACAGGCACCAAAATACACATATAGAAGCAGAACGAGAAGGAGAAACCGCAGGAGTAGGAGCAGGAGCGCAGCAAGGGCCGAAGGAAAAGACGTTATACTGATACGAATGGGAGAGTCGAAAGACGTGGAGGAAAGAAGAAAATAAAATATGGTAAAGGGCATGCAGAAGCATAAAAAAGGAAAGAAAAGTGGCATCAGGAGAAGTGAGGGCAGGAGAAGTAGGTTCCAAGAAGATCATGAGAGCGGAAGGAATGATGATGGTCCTGCAAATGATTGTGATCGCCTATTATGACCGTGTACGACGTGATTATAATTTTATGATTCAAATATATAATATGATTTGACATTTGAATAGTATTTGAATTCGTGTATGTTTAGTTGCCTATACCACAATTGAGATGTCTAAAAACCCTGGTGCTTGAACCTTGGATCATATTTCATATAATGCTACGCTAGATACGGCACCTAGGTTATTTGTTTGGTAGGTCCTTGGGGGGGGGGGGGGTCCAGCGCACTAAGCCATTGGTTGGTCGTTTTCAAATTTCGACGACACACGGTGCCCCTTGCGTTTTAAACGTCCCAGGGGCCAGGCGCTCTCTGGAGTGATGGGCTATTTATTAATCCATACAGGGTAGTGAAAGATGCATCCTCGATAGAAATCAATATTTTCCAAAGCTTTTAGATCAAAAATTATTTCTCGGCTATTTTTGAGAATCACCACCATGGCAATAACCAAAGATTCTCTAGTCCTTGTACAATGAAAATTCAAATTTCGTGAATGGCTTTGGCCCAGTTGTTTTCATGTTGAAAGAATAAGAGCCTTCGGGTTACACTCGGATATGATAGTGATAGTAGACCCTGACGATACACGTGTTAGTTTGACGAATGACGAATATCAGATATCGTGGTATTGTTTTCGAATCCTTGTGTATTTTTATACACCGAGTAAAAACTTTAATAACCACTATTGAAACTTTTGTATTGGCAATCCAAAAAAGCACCCGTATTGAGGACTGGGTCTCACTTTGATTATCACTCAGAAAAAAAAGACCCTGACAGTGTTTAATTGTTAATTGCCATTATCAAACTGAAATTCAAATATAAAGTAGTATCAAAAGTACTATCAAATCAGGTACTTACAGTAATGACACAAAGTTTTTGCCTTAAATATATATTCTGATTATTGTTATTGTCGGTTTAATTTGGTATATGGAAAAAGATATTTTTCATTTGGTAGTATCAATTGATTTTACTTATTGTTATTCAACACCGTCATTGTGGTAATGAAAATAGCTATTTGCTATTATTCAACCATACATTTATGACACCCACATGATGTCATTGGTAGAATGAAAAAATTACACTCAATAACTTTACCACTTACAGCAATGAAATTGTTCACTTACCTCAATTAATAATTTTTCTTGGAAAAATCCCATTAAAGGATTTTTTGAAACTATGGTGTTAAATTGAAACTGAAGATTTCATTTGAAAAAAATGAGTAGGACTCATTATTTTTTTCCAAAGGCGCTAAGATGCATGCAGAGCAGGAGCATTGAATCAAGTAAAGTGTTTGAAAAACCTTTTATCAAACACTACAAAATTCAATATTCTTAATGCTGAAAATATACGCAAAACCATTGAGTTAAAATAGCAGTCACATTAATTCATCAAGAGAAATCTGAATTGGTTTCAAATTAACACCATATTTGAGAAACAACCTGTGAATTTCGAATTGACTAAGATGAAACGAAAGTACCAAAAATTGGTACACCCATGTTCTCCATTTTGATTATTTTATTCAATTCATAGGAAATTTTTTTGGGGAAATTGCAGTTTCAAACTTTTACAGAACAGTTGATGAGCTTTTTTTTTATCTCTGGTATAACATCACATACACGTTGGGTACTAGCATGCTTTTCAAGAGTCACATAATTTTTTTCAAATTCTCTATTTGATATAAATCTCTGGCATAATTTCAGTTGATTTTTGCCAGCTAAGATTTTAGTATTATTAGGGTAATGTAATGAAAAATGATGTTAGTGAAAATAAATTTTGATATAAGGAGTGAAGTTTACCAATAAGATATGTCAATATGTCAAACTTTGGATCAGAAAAAGTACTATAACTAAATCTTCAAGGTGCCAGTAATTCCAGGCATCCCATCATCAGTTCACGATATTCACGAAATACCATGCAACACTAACAATATTGTTTGTATATAAGTATGAACTATAATATTACAAACAAGCAATTTCCGAGTATAAAACGCCGCGTTGGTTCGATATACGATGTAATCACATGCATCACTGATCACTGCGTGAACGAAATGCAAAATGCAACCGGCTACTGGCTGTTGGTGATACATCTGCGCATACCCGTGATCTTTCTAATGACACAAATATTTATGAAGAGATCAAAAAGGTAAATTATAAAATGAAGACTGATAGTCACTAACCCTCTCGCCTACAATGACACTCCAATTACATAACTTCAAGGATTAAGTTATTTGCACTCAGTGCGGCCGTTGATTGAAGTTTGAAAACTTTTATAATGGTCATTACTTAGTTGTCAGAGTTCGTTTTTTATTTACAGCAAATACTGCACTTTAGTGCTCTTAAGTGAATCGCGTATTTTTTTCTGATTGGTTGCTAATTAGGATCTTTTAGTCACCAGCCAATCAGAAAACACAAGTAGAATCTTATAAACTTTCGTTCGTAGACAGCTTTGTGAACCGATAATCTTGCTTGGCAACAGTATTCAGTTCACGGGTTCTGTATGTCTGAATAACTACAATGGTCGTGGTTTTATTTTTTAAAACAATATTCAATTGCGTTTCCCTTTTCAAAACTGATGGTATTTGTTTCTTAGAAGTGACTGTAATAATTATGATAAATGCCTCAAAGCAGAGTATGAAGTCAACTAGTTCTGACTTTATCACCGGTTGGGATATAACAAGTTTTGTTGTTTTCTTCACTTTCAATTTGAAAATATCTATCTCAGGCAGCCTGCATTGTATACATTTAACACACAATCAGTTCAACATTCTATATTATTCAAATGTTGAGTCGAGAATGCTCATTGCATTCGGTAATTGCCAAAGCTTTCCTCTGAGTAGGTCACCTGAAATCAGGCGGGTGGTGTTACCCGATTTTTTTTTAATTTTACAAAGAACAGAACATGTTTTTAATAACTCTTTAACGGTTTGATGTGAAACAATGAGACATGACATTTATTGAATTGTTTTACCGGTCCTATTTTATGAGAGAAGATACATTAAAATTCCTCGACAGAGGCCGCTGGGGGCATATCAACTTGAAAATTTCGAAAGGCGTTGAGGTCGATTTGCATATCGTTGAAAAGGTAATTCAATTTTTCTTTCAACTATGATTGTTCTATGGACAATTACGAGCGCGGCTTTTTATATTGCTGTTTCTTTCGGCAATTCGTTCACAGATTGTATGAAATACAACCATAATATTTCTCACAAAGCAATCAGGAGAAGTATTTCATTTTACAGGTTTCCCAATAATATTGAAAAAAACAAGTTGGTGTTGGGTTTTGGGTATTACCGGAATTATACCTTTCTATGAAGTTTTGTGCTCCGATAACTTTTCTCCAGAAATTATCAGAACTTTACCAGCCGGCAAGAGATCTCTAGTAGATGGGGCTATACCAATTGCCGTTTCAGTATTGCAACCACTGAATATTGAAAAGTATGATGTATAACTTTTTTTCAATTCTTTGAACTTAACATTGAAGTGATAATGTACCTTTTACCTTTTCTGTAGGAACAAATCAACCATTGAGCCAGTGCCTGATAAATATATTTCATCCGATGAAATATCACTCAACCCTTCAATTGCATCAGAAAAAAAAACTATATGCCATCGGAATGTGGATTGCAAAAACGAACCAAGAGGTACATTTTAGAATAAATTATATTTAATATAGTGACTCATTAGGGTTATAGAATATTATGAAAAATAATCGTGAACGTGCTAACGCACACAGACCACATCCATAAAAAAGTATTCATCAGACAATTTGGTATCAATTTATGAATAGACACGTCCAATACGATGAAAATCCATATTTGAGCAAATAAAAAAATACACTTCACAATGATTTTCACATAAAAAATCATGGTGAAAATCATTGTGAAGTGTATTTTTGTATTTGCTTTGATTTCAGAAGAAATTCCATTGGAAATTATGGATTTACATTTCTTTTATTCCTTTTTTCAGACGACCAATGGAAGAGAAAATTCCTCTTTATTTGAAAAGATTTGAAATGGTTTCTCTAAATGATTACCCTGCATCATCAACTTCAACAGATTCAGAAACTGAGAGGGAATACAGAAGGCTACATACAAGGTTTATATTAGAGAGTTCCTGCGTATTATTTTATTTCAATTTGAATCTATTTTTCAGGAAACCTCTTTTAAACACACTAGAATTGAAGAAAAATATGGATATTTATCGAGCATATAAGATTTAATGGAAAACAGCCTAAAAATTTTTCTTATGAATCAAAGAGTAGTCATTACCAATCAAAAGACACAAATCACTCGTTTGAAATCAAGACTGGCTACTTACAGGAAAACAATGATTCATCTCGAAAAATAACTTTCTCAGTTTCTCTGAGAAAATAATTGATGTTAGTAGTCTCGTGCTGGATCTGGTAAAAATACATTGCCCAAATTGATTTCGTGAATTTTAGAAGTTGCAGAAATCCACTTGATTCTGCAACTTTTTTTTTAAGAACGCGTTTTCTTGTTTCATTGTTGTGTTTTAGTTTATTTCCGAATTCTTAATATATAAGGAGGTATTTATTGCTTTGATTTTTATAGCAGGCTACAGTTCCTCAAGAAGTCTCGGAATCCCGTGTCTTGAATGGATGCAGGGTAATGTACAGAAGACCTTATAGGTCGAGGTATGAAGAGGCTGAAGAGCCATATCGACCCCCCTACAAGCTACCATCTCTACAGTTCCTCAAGGTTCTGAAGAGATTATGAGTAGGTGGTCCTTCCAAAAAGCAATATCCACCGTATATCAGAGCCTTTGCTCTAACTTTGAGCTTTCTTGGAGTAAAAAGTTATCAGTATTTTAGAGAAAAGTTCAACAACTGTTTGCCCCATCCAGATACCATATCAAAATGGTATCGATAAATTTTCATTATTATTATAAAAATAATTGTTCAAATGCACGATACAAGTGTTCTTCCACTCGCACATGTGAATCAATCAATCAATCAATCAATACTTTATTTTCCTGAGACTTTTTTACAAGCATGGAAATCGTCAAATACACAAGTAAAAATAAGAGTTAAAAAATCAAGTGATAAAATATGGAATATACATGTGAGAAAAAGTATATATATATAATACATAAAAAGAATTATTAATATATATAGGATACACAGTAAAATAGTAAATAAGCAAACAATCATTAATGTAAAGCAGCCAAATCAGTTTGAAAATATTCATCTAGTGAATAGAAGGCATTTTGGAAGAGAATGCTTTTAACGCTATTTTTGAAATTGATGGGATTAGACATTTCCTTAATGAATGGTCTAGTCTTAAAATTTGTGTCAAATACCAAAACATTACTATGTTATATTAATGTTATTCACTATTCAAGTAATTATAACAACTTTAGACAAGAATACGGCGAAGCAACCGTTGGCGAAATTAAGAAAATATCTAATCTTATGAAGAAAAAAGCAAATCTGAAAAATCGAAAAATATTTCTCCTGAGATGTTAATCCGAAAGCCTATATATATATATATATATATATATATATATATATATATATATATTGTGACGTGCTTTGCTAGGGTTTGTTTTAATAACCCTTAAACTCCTAGAAAATCACGTTACTTATGACGCCAGAATTTTAGGCAGGAAAAACTTTCCTTTCTCTATTTCAAATCTCGGGCGCCAGATTTTATAGTGGTTTTCTCCACGCACTAGGGTAGCTACAGATGGAGATACGGAACGTCCAGGGGTCTGGTATATTGACACTTTTTGAATCTTTACAAAATACTGTAGGCTTTAAGTACAAATTTTGGATACTGAACGCCGATTGCTTTTATGTCTCCCAAAGAGAGAGACAGACAGAAATAATGTCTTTATTTGATTTTCTTTTCTTTACAAATTTCTTTTTCTACAACTTGACCACATACGTCTGTTGCGTAACTTCAATACTTTATAGGAAATAGAAAGGGTTTGTTTTTTAATGTAAACACAGTGTGTAATAGGTATTAAATTAACTGGTATATTCAATAAGAATGGGCACAACAATTTTCGTGATACAAATATTTTTGTTTAAAAGAAAACGGTCTGGCACATTTAAATGGGGTAATACATATACCGCTACATATATAATCCTATCTATCAAATAGTATGGGAATGATATTTACCTTCACGGTAAATATAACTGGCCAAATGAACAGTAATTTTCCGGCAATTTAGTATAAAATTTTCGTGATACAAATATTTTTGTTTAAAAGAAAACGGTCTGGCTTTTATGACCTACTCTTGAGAGCGAAGAAAACTGTTTCTTCCTGAACACGGTTGTCTGTCTGACTCAGAAAGTGATTTTTCAAGTTTATGAGCAAGCGGCTCATAACATCCCGATTTCCCCTTGTTAACCCTTACAAAATTTGAATACTACGTGTCACTTGTAAAAATCCCCTGTATATTTTTTTTGTTCCTTAAAATAGCCCTTTTCTTCTACGACTGTTCTCGTTAACAAGAATTCTATTTTTTTCCTATTGTTTATGCTCGGCGATTTCCTGAGCTTAGACAATATTAACAAATGGGCGTGGATACAGACGACAACGCTTCACAGTATTTTCGGGTTATAAAATCCCTTATTTCCCCCTGATGTAATCAAAATAGTTTATTTACCCAAATCACCTTCTCAAGTCGCTATTATGAATTTTTCCTCCTGAATATAACTATAAATCGTGAAATTCGTGAATTTTGTTTTGCTCGGCAGGTATTTTCAGGGACAAATAAACTTTTCAACGCATTTATCGCGTCCGATGTTCCGATTTGGTTAGTGCCTGAATCAGGACAACGGGGAACAATAATTATTGTTATGTAATTGGTTTATACGTCAATTGCTTAAATTCGGTGTTTTTCCCGAACTTAAGACAATAGAAAATTTAAATTCACTGATTTAAGTGATGTAAATATTCGCGTCAGTTGTTTGCATTCGGCGTTTTCCCTGAACTCAAATAACTGAAAACATAACTCAATAATTTTAATAACGGGCAACTAAAAGAACTATCTATGTAAGATTTCCCTTGACAAGAAAAAGAAAACACTTGCCAGAGCTTATGTGAAAATTGTTTTCCGCGGGGACGCAAAATAAAATGGTCTACTTTATACTGTTCAATTTGGCAAATAAATCATATATTTTACCCGTAAAATAACCAACAATTGACTAAAATGTCAATACTACCCTAAATTAAACACTCAATCGATTTCACAAAAAGTTCGATTGAACCACCCAAAAATAAAAATAAATCAAATTTCACTCTGTAGTCTTCTGACCAACTTAAACGTTTCGGCAAATGCTCGAATAAAAGAAATTATAATAATGCAGAAAATATATTTAACTTCTCAGGCAACGAATTAACTCAAACAAAGAATACTTTGGCAGAAATAAACTGTAAATGCCACGACAGATAATTAATTAAATGAAATAATAATAATATATATAATGATATGTAAACGCCCGGAAAAGTAATTGAATCAAATCGAACAATATTCAATGTAGGAATAATAAACCTCAAGTGCTTCAGCACACGGAGAAACCCAACTCAAATACAACTTATTTACTATTTCCACTTACGGATACCTCAACTCTACTGGAACTCGACTCTACTTTTCACACTATGCACTTTTACTGATTACCGGACTTCGTATCACCACTGAATTCAAGTAACAAAGATCAAGTCTTACGGAAGAACAGGAACAAGCCCCGATGAGAGCTTCATGTGCCTTTTTATAGATCTCGAATGTATGACCAAACAAGACGAAAAAGCCTAGTAAGAAAGGCGCGGTTTTTTGTCCGATGAACTGAAACTGGACCGAAAATCTGAAGGATCTGATACAAAAAATGATTTGGTTTTTCCCATCGCGATCTTTATTTCTTTCTCGTCTTTTACAAAAACTATCACCGGAGCTTTTCACCCTTTTTATAAAATCTAGAGAAAAACTCTGTTATGTTTTATGCATGATGTTGACGTGAATTCCAGTAGCTTTGGGTATATACTTTCTAACAGGGAATGAAATATTTTGCCAGACCAGAACTAATAGAAACCCCAAATAGGCAGGGACGTACCAAAGTTAGGTTAAATGAACTTTAGCCGTGCTTAGTAACGGAGCTCTAAAAAATGCTTCGTTACAATATATATATATATACATATATATATATATATATATATATATATATATATATGCAGACGAATTATCCCCTTCTTAAGTATGACCAATGTAATTGCTAGTTGTCAACACGGTTTCCAGGCAGGTAAATCTACTTTTATTGAAAAAGTACTCAGTTTTTTAGACCAGGGTTTGATAGTACATGGTATTCCTTTGGACCTATCGAAGGCCTTCGACTGTGTGAATCATGAGCTACTTTTGAGTAAAATGGAAAAAATTGGTATTCGTGGACAAGCAAATAAATGGTTCGAATCATATCTTACTGACAGAACACAAAAAGTTGTTATATAACATGGTCACACTGAGCACTTTTCAGATGATGCAACAATAAACTTAGGAGTACCCCAGGGCAGTGTACTCGGTCCAATCCTATTCATTTTGTATGTCAATGATATGCCAAACTTGGTGAATGATCCTCAAATCTTATTAACGAACTATGCTGACGATACAAATATACTAATAGCAGGAAAGCAATACGAGGATTTATGTGAAAAAACTATTGATATTACAAATAACATTGCTCACTGGTTTGAAGACAACACCCTTTTATTAAACACAAAAAAACTAATGCTATTTTGTTTAGACATAGTCGAAATACCAATGATTTTCCCTCACATGTCCTCATACATGATACAGAAATAACATATAATGCTACCACAAAATTCTTCGGAATCACCATCAATCAACATATGAATTGGATAAATCATGTACAACTGCTATGTGGCACACTGAGTAGATCTTGTTATTCTCTCAGAGAACTAAAAAAAGTTATTGATAGCTCTGCTCTACTAACAGCATACTTTGGTCATTTCTATTTCTCAATGAGCTATGGAATATTATTTTGGGGTGGTTCACATTATCAAGAGGTATTCATTTTACAAAAGAGAGCAATGAGAATATTATGTGGTCTGAAAATTGGTGACTCTTGTAGAGGGCATTTTAGAAACTTAATCTTTTAACATTAGTCGCGCTGTATGTTTCTGAATGTCTAAATTCTGTCTATAATAACAAGCACTTGTTCAATAATTATGTTAATGTAAATACCTATAGAACTAGAAATAAATACATGTTTTGTTACCCTCCCCATACAACCTCTCTCATAGAAAAAGGCTGTCTCTATAAGTGCCTAGAATTTTATAATTTATTGTCGAACAACATGAAGGAAATAAAAACTTTTTTTAGTTTTAAGAAAGTAATTAAGAAACTATTAGTTTCTGCAGAGCCCTATAGATTGGAAGATATAAATCAAATGACATTTACTTAGTTGTTTTTCTGTATATTTCCTTTATTATTATTGTTTCTCCTTGTTTGGGAATCAGTAAGAAATGTTTTTTAGAATATGGCATGGTTCCGTGGGTTTTATCGGGTGTTCCTGCGGATGTAAAGCAAATGCACCATGATTCAGTCAGCTCAATTAAAGTCGCCCCGTTGCACATCGCCATATCTTACATATTCTAAAACATTTTTCTTTTTTTTTTGCTGTTCCCCATAACCTTTGATTTCTTAATGGAAAATATTCCCTGCAATTTTGACTTGTACCACACACAAAATTATTATAATTGTCTGTAATAATCTGCTGTTATTGGTACTCAATAAATTTATTTATTTATTTATTTATTATATAATATATATATTAGTTAAGCATGGTAAAATCGTGAGTTTCAACAACCTCAGACAAGAATACGGCGAAGCAACCGTTGGCGAAATTTGATAGGTTTTATAGTGGAAGTAGAAAAATATATAATAGAAATGAAGGAATATACTTTTGGAAATTAGTTGTCACTTTTTATTCTATGACATACACATCAACACTACTAAATTCATGGTAACATATACAGAGTAATATAAATTCAAGTTCACAATATCAACATCCCCCCATGAACTTATAATTATCATTAACCAAGCCCATAATTCTTTGATAAATATGAATGTTTCGTTTTGAACAGGGGTTTTGTTAATAAATCAGCCACCATTTCTTCTGTAGGAGTATGGCATACGCAAATTTGACCATTCTCTATATTTTCTCTCAAAAAATGGTGACGGACGTCGATATGTTTAGTTCTTTGTCGGTAAGCTGCAGTTTGCGCTAATTCAATAGTCCCTCTATTGTCGCAGTGTATAACTGTAGCTTTGGATACTACATCTGGGTCGAGTTCACTAGATAATTGTCGTAACCATAACGCTTCCTGACTTGTAGCTGACAACGCTATATATTCAGCTTCCGTTGTTGAGAGTGCCACTGTATGTTGTTTTTTACTGAACCATGATACTGATCCTCCTTGGAAAGTAAATATAGTTCCAGTCGCTGATGCCTGAATGCACCGTTTGTCAATTCTAATCCTAGTTCCCCAATCCCGTTTTTGTAATCTTTGGCCCGTAGCTATGCACCGTCAGCAGATTAAATAATCCAGATTGGAAATCTGATTAAATAATCCAGATTGGTATCGCAAGATTTGATTATAGTTGGAGATGATAAAATGTCAAAATTGTCAGTTTCGATTTTTCATTGTCAAAATGACTGGTGGTGAAAACACTAAAAGAATCGTCAAATCTTATCACAACTTCAAAATATCTCGCTTAAATATTGATAAAGTCCA
Source organism: Gonioctena quinquepunctata (assembly GCA_018342105.1). Classification (NCBI taxonomy): domain Eukaryota; kingdom Metazoa; phylum Arthropoda; class Insecta; order Coleoptera; family Chrysomelidae; genus Gonioctena; species Gonioctena quinquepunctata. Next base: position 616,492 of record JAFIRS010000327.1, on the reverse strand, counting down.
AGATATTTTTGAATATGCTGCTACTGAAATAACTGCTTACAATTCTAAATTTCTCATCAGCTGTCATTATAGACCTCCCTCTACTGACAGTAAAATGTTCCTTTCTAAAATGGATGCATTTTTAGATTTATTTCTTGGAAAGCAATATCAATCTATGGCATTTATCTGTGGTGACTTCAATTTCAATTTTCACGTCAATTCCAATGACAGAAACGCAAAGTACCTTCGCAATCTACTAGCTTCATATGGATTAAATCAATGTATTTTTGATTATACGAGAATACAGGGGAACAGTAGGTCTACAGTCGATAATATTTTCTCGTCCACCCCTTGCCAAATTCCCTCTGTTGTCATTCATCCAGATTTTTCCGACCATGCACTCCAAATTATTGAACCTTCAGTTAAATCTTGCACTATTGATGAGCCCCATTACACTCTCAAGCGAACGTTCAGTGACCTAAACATTCATCATTTCAAAACTTTACTGTCATGTGAATCTTGGGACTTTGTATATCTAAACAACATTGAGTTCGACACAAAATTTTCCAAATTCTACTCCTTATTCCTCGATCTATTTGACAAAGCGTTTCCGCCTGTTCTACGTAAAATCAATAACACCCAACTTCCAAAAGGTAAACCCTGGATCACCAATGAAATCATCAATGATGGTATATTTCTTCGTGATGTTTTCAATATGAACAGAATTCAATCTGATGAAGTCATTAATGAGCAATATAAAATCCTGTTGAGGAATCATAGAAAAAAAATTGACCATTCAAAAAAAGAGTATTTCAGCAACCAATTCCTTGAAGCTGATAACAAATCTAAAGTTGCCTGGAATATAATTAAACAGAATACGTCATCCAATAATGCGGGCAATTGTTTACCGAACTATTTTGAAACTGATGATGGAACTCGGGTTCACGGTGGCCCTGAAATTCCTCAAGTCTTTAATGATTTTTCTGTTGACTCTGTAAAATCTTTAATCAATGATACTGAGCCTGCTGGTGAAGATCATCATGATATAAAAACAAACTCTCTTTTTCTTCATGCTTTTGACGAAACTGAACTTTTTGATATCATCAAATCTATATCGTCTAAGAACTCTAGTGGCATAGATGAATTGCCTGGTAGAGTCTTGTTGACTGTTGCTGAACTAATCATCGAACCACTTACATACTTACTTAATTTGTCATTCCTCGAGGGTTCATTTCCCTCGTGTCTCAAACACGCTATTGTGGTTCCTGTTCACAAGAAAAATGATAAGCACTTAATCTCCAACTACAGAGGTATTGCATTGCTATCTTCATTTTCAAAAATTTTCGAAAAATCCTATCTAAACAGACTTGTATCCTTCTGTAAAAAGTATAACCTGCTCTCTAAGAGCCAATATGGTTTCCAAGCTGGTTTATCAACCCAAGATGCTACTCTTTCTCTGGTAAATCAGGTTTTATCCAAATTTGAAAATGGCGAAAAACGATCAGTATTCTTTTTGACTTGTCACGTGCATTTGACACCATCAGTCATCAACTTCTCCTCGATAAACTTTATGACATTGGAGTTCGCGGCCAAAGTCTCAAATGGATTGAGACTTATCTGACTGGCAGGTCACAATCTGTTAAGGTTAGGCTCAAATCGGGAATATATCATTCTGAAAATCGTAACATCTCAACAGGTGTTCCCCAAGGTAGTGTCTTGGGTCCTACTCTCTTTCTCTTATTCGTTAACGATATCTCCAATATTAATCAACAACATTGTACTGTACAATTTGCTGATGACACGTCATTCATATTGAGTTCTGCTTTATGTGAAGGGTTATCTGACCAAGCAGGTACTGCAGTTGCAAATATGCTTAATTACTGCTCCAGAAACGGCCTCGCACTAAATAGCAACAAAACAAATACCATTGTTTTCTCGCTTAGAGAAATGGATTGTAGTATATTGGTTAGAGCAAATACTAAATCTATTGTACAGAAACAATCAGTCAAATTCTTAGGGTTGAACATTGACTCCCAATTATCCTGGAATGATCATATTGACTCTTTTCTAATAAATTATCCAAACATTGTTTCGTTATTTGGAATCTTAGAAATTTTGTCCCCATTAATATTTTATTAAGCTACTACTATGCCTATGTCCACTCAAGTCTAAATTATTGCTTAGTCTGCTACGGTAACTGCAGTAGATTGAATGATCTGTTGATTTCGCAAAAAAAGATATTAAGAACCATGTGTTTTAAAAAATATGATGATTCTTGTAAGCAGTTATTCACTGAATTACAAATTCTAACTGTGATATCCATGTATATTTTGAATTGTGTCACTTACATTAAGAATCATTACCACAAGTTTCAGCAAAGGGATACTATCCGCATTCCCGCTGGTTATACTCTTAGACAAAATTATAATCTGATAATTCCTGTTCACAAATTAACATCTGTATCAAATGGACCCCATATTATGTCTATAAAAATATTTAATAAACTTCCAATATTCATTGAGGAAATGTCTAATCCCATCAATTTCAAAAATAGCGTTAAAAGCATTCTCTTCAAAAATGCCTTTTATTCACTAGATGAATATTTTCAAACTGATCTGGCTGCTTGACATCATGATTGTTTGCTTATTTACTATTTTACTGTGTATACTATATATATATGTATGTGTGTATGTGTGTATATGTGTATATATGTGTGTATATATATATATATATTATATATATATATATATATATATATATATATATATATATATATATATATATATATATATATATATATATATATATATATTTATTTTTTTAATTGTTTTATATCATCATCTCCTACCACTACTATTGAATTATTTTTATGTACATTCAATATCTTTTTTCTCACATGTATATTCCATATTTTATCACTTGATTTTTTAACTCTTATTTTTACTTGTGTATTTGACGATTTCCATGCTTGTAAAAAAGTCTCAGGAAAATAAAGTATTGAATTGAATTGAATATTGAATCCCCAATTTTTCCAAGGGAGAAAAGCAGAGTCTCATGAGGGTACTTTTGAAACATGCCAATATCATCGAGGACAAAAAAACAAACAAAGTTTCCAATGATGAGAAATTTCAAGCTTGGAAGCGAGTTACGGAAGAATTCAATAGCACTGCACCTATACTCTGCTATAGGACCGTCAAAAAGTTAAAAAGGCTATTCGAAAATAAAAAAAAAGAATTGAGGAAGAAACTTGCTGAAAATAAACAACAGGTAGGTACCTAGTTAACAACAACTTGTCTTTGCCTTTTTTAGAAAGTGGGGATAGGTATCTTTGTAGAAAACCAAGTTATGTTATTTTTAGGTCTACTTAACAGGTGGAGGACCACCACCCGAAGAGGTGAAGCTAGACGAAACTGACAAAATTTTACTACAAATTATGAATGAGAAAACAGTATATGGTATGTCTTCTCAATTTGACTGTGATGAAGTGGGACCTCCAACCAAAAAAAAAATATGATGAGGAGTTTGAATATTTTCCAAATGGAGTCGAGAATGAAGTTGTAAGTTGTAAGACAAAATAAACAAAAACACTTTTTTGTTCCAGTTCAAAATATGACAATTTCAAATAAAAAATTAGAGTTCAGAACTTTCTCATTTCTTATCTGATATAGGTATATTAGGATTGTGTATTAGGTATCCTTGTTTCGATAACGAAACAAGGATTGAGCTTTTGTCACATTGTCTTGATTTTTTTCCTAAAATTTTTGTCAGGGGTTGGCGAGGGGTCAAAATTACCCATTTTTGAAAGCTGCATTTATGAGAAAGATCATATTTTGCACTGGATTGAAAAAGTCCTATGTCCTGTCAAAACGCCATATTTCTTTAAATCGAGCAATCAGATCAAAAGTTGCAGTACATAAAAAAAATTGTGTCCCACATTTATATAATATAATTCAAACTGTTAATAATAATAGTAAATTGGAAATAAATTTTGTTTAGCAATATCCTTGTTACTCTGAAATATTACAATTATTATCCAGATGATAAGAATAATTTTGCAAAAATCATTGATTTGGGTCCTCTGAAATTTTTAAAGTGTATTTGTTTTAGGGGATCTTTGATGTGCCTGATTGTGAAGAGTTGCTAATTCCAGCAAAACCGACTCAAAGTTATTCACCATCTCAATCAACTGTCCTACAAAAGCCTATAAATGATAAGCTAAACGTAGACATCACTCCAGCGAAACCTACTCAAAGATATCCTCCAACTGGTCTTCAGGGTCCTATAAATGATAAGCTAATAGTAGATATCTCTCTCCGAACAGCAAACCAACCCAACAAAAAGAGCACTGCAGTAGTGGTTAATAATAAACCCTCATCTTCCACCACAACTCCTAAAACACCATTGATGTCTAATCGAAGAAGGCAAATGGGTAGGGTAAGAGTGTTGACCTCCTCAGATGTGGCAGAAAAATACAATCTGCTGCTAGATAAGCGACTCATTTTGGTTGAAAAGCAAATCGAGCAAAATGTGGAACTACAAAACTTCTCCAATGAAGAAAACAAAATCAAAATGAACATTTTGAAGCAACAACAAGAAAATCTGTGTTTGGAAAATTAATATATAAAAAATCTCTGCTCTCCACAAATATTTAAATCTGTGCAGATTATGATATGATAATGTGCAACTTATTTTTTGTTTTTGTTTTTCACCAATGACAGTGAAAATGATGAGCAACATTGATCGTACTTAGCATTTCTAGTTGAGTTGTTTTGTTCAATACTTTAAATTATTTATATTTTGTTAAAGTTGAAGGTACCTAGTTCCAGAATTTAGCTGTTGAAAAGTTGTATTCATTCAAAACATTTGAGGCTATCAATAAAAACGCTGAAAGTAAACAAAGAGTATCTATTTTATTTATTATTTACATGGGTAGTGTTTATACTATACTTATTTTACAAACGAGCAAAAAAATTATCAATAATATGTCTTCTGAGATCATAATTTTGGTTGCCTATAGGCTCGTGTAATGGCCCAGGGTCAATGTTCCCCATTTCAATTAAATAATTGAATTGTTCTTCATCAATGCCTTCTGGTGCCGGGGGTATATTTTCTCCATTCTCTATTGCCACATTATGTAAAATGCCAGTGGAAACTATAATATTGTTAGCCAATTCTGGTTTATATCGCATGCCTAATGCCAAAATTGGGAATCGTCTCTTCCACACTCCAAACAATCGTCCACAACATTTCGAGTTCTTATATGCGATTCATTGTACAACTGCTCAGACTCTGTTATGGGGTTCAATAAAGGCGTTAACAAGTAATTTTGGTTGGCGTATCCACTGTCACCTAAAATAAGAAATACAGAGATTAGAGAATAAAAAAAAATATTGCTTTTATGATATGGCCACCTTAGTTCCCTTGAATTCTTAAAATACTTCTACTTACCTAATAATAAATTATCTCCAAACTCATTGTTTCGAAAACGAGCCTTGATTCTGCTGTTGTTGAAAATGGTTTGGTCATGTGCAGAGCCAGGCCACCTTGCTACTACATCCATTATTTTGAGGTTGCTGTTGAGGTTGCTGTTGCCAACCACTTGAGTATTCATTGAAAAATAACTTTTTCTGTTTCTGAAGACTTCAGCGTCTGCACCCCCTAAAAATTACTTCACCTTAAGTATTATACCTAGAAGTAATCAGCTACCTGTCATAACCTGGGGATTGTAATCTCATGTGGGTTCCTTCGATACACCCATTCACCTTTGGAAACCGTGAGATGCGATAAAAGTCAGTTGAGGTTCTGAGACTTTCCTCTTGAGTTTGTGGCATCATAATGTAATTGGGCCTTGTTCTTGCAATGGCCGTTGTAACCCGATTTAAAATTCTGGAAACTGTGGTCTGATGGCAGCCAATAAAATCTCCGATTGTAGTCTGATAACCCGCACACGAGTACAGACGCAATGTGGTCAGGAACTGGTTCATCGGGGTTACACTATTATTTCTAAAATAAATAAGATAGTAGATAGATACCTGCTAGTAGCCGTTATTCCACTACACCACAAATCACCGAAATAGTATTTATGTAGCCAAGGAGCATTCTCCATGAAATAAGTTGTGTTGGGTGAAGGTGTATGAGGTGGTGTAATCTACTAGCCAACGTAACCCAAAGACAGACACTCCCTTGCATTTATCAACTTACAAATCATTTTGAAATTCAATTTCGTCCTCCATGTTTTCCAGGAAGCTGAGAACTGTAGGTTTTGTGAGGCGAAATCTTCGGAAAAATGAATAATTGTCCATTGTGTCGAAATAATCACTCCTTTCGTAGACTCTGCGAGGAAAACCAAAGTTGATGATATCGAGGATATCTAGGTCATCATCGATGAATATTTCTTCCTCCATTTTATCCAGAAATAATTAAAAACTTGCAAAAAAACTCAATACTCAACTCGGTGTCAAAATTAAATAGACGTCATTCGCTAAAACCACGCCTAATTGACCGATTAGAAAATCTGAAGCTTAAACCAGATTTTTCTTGCGGTGCATAATAAACAACATACTAATCCAGGTTTCCGTAACTAATCCGCGAAATTAGCCTACGGTGCATACGGTCATGAATGTCGATCATTTTGATCATTTGCCCAATCTGCATCGCTGAAACCTTGTAAATCACCACCATTTTTGTTAAACTCCATTTTCATCTCAATTGCACCAGCCAAATAACGAAATATCCTTTTTATAGCCATCCAGTGAGCTTTCCCAGGGTCATTCGAGAATCTACTCACTAATCCTGTAGCAAAGGCGATACTTATCTGGTCTGGTTCCTTAGCAGGCGTGTAATAAGCTTCCTACGGCTTCTTTGTAGGGAACATTTTTCATTTCATTTCTCTCTGAATCAGTTTTGGGGGACATATCTCTATCCAGTTTTTGGTTAGGGTACAGAGGAGTTGAAACTGGTTTACACAGTGTCATATTGAACTTTTTCAACATACCACGGATGTATGAGGACTGATCTAACCAAAGTTTATTTTCTTTGACATTTCTCGTAATTTTCATGCCCAAACATTGAGATGCTTCTTCCAAATCCTTCATACGGAACGATTGTTTTAATTCATCTTTGATATCTGCCATGTAATGTTCATCGTCAGATAGAATCAGAAGATCATCAACATAAACTGCCAAAATAATTATCTTGATGGATGATTTTCTATAATAAACACACTGGTCTGCTTCACACTGAATGAAATCCATTTGCTTCAGAACTGTATCGAGTTTCTTGTTCCAAGCTCTACCACTTTGTTTCAAACCATACATAGATTTTTTGAGCAGACACACTTTTGATTCTTCCCCTCTTTTTTTAAATCCTTGTGGTTGTCTTATATAAATAACTTCATCTAATGTTCTATGCAAATAAGCTGTCGTAACATCCATCTGATGCATCAATAAGTTATATTTTACTGCCAGGGCGGAAATAAATCTCATTGAACTATACCTCACAACAGGAGAAAATACTTCATTGTAATCTATTCCTTCTACTTGATTGAAACCTCTAACAACCAATCGAGCTTTGTACCTTTGTACGGAACCATCTGAATTTCTTTTTGTTTTGAATACCCATTTCGTATCAAGAGTATGATTTTCTTTGGGCAGGTCTGTCAAAATCCAAGTATCATTCTCCATTAATGAATCATAGTCCTGGTTCATGGCTTCTTTCCAAAAACATTTTTCTGGACTTTGAAGGGCTTCTTCCACTGTCATCGGATCATTGAAATCAGAATCTGCTGTGAAATATGTTATAAAATCATCCATATTAACGGCTTTCTTAGGCCTCGTTGACTGACGTGGAATTACATCTTCATTCGCTTTTCTGATGTTTTCAATTGATTCATCAATTACATTCATGTCTTCGAAGTTTTGTGGAAATCCTTGATAAAAATAATTTTGCCCGACTGACAAATTTTCTTCTGACATTTGTTGATAATTGTCATCGTACATGTCATCTGAGATGTCTAAAAACCCTGGTGAATGAACTGATTCGATATTGTTTAGATTTTTGAGGGGACACCACCTGTTACTTCAACAGAGCTTCTCTCTCTGTGGTAGATGGCGCTGTCCAAAAATGTTTGTCTATATTCTCGCTTAATGTCAGAACTTAATTCCTGACATCTGCAGAATCTTATATGAAATTATTTTCAGTGTTTTGTCGGTATCTATGCGTTTTCCATCTCTTTGATATGAAATCTTCCTTAGCTTATTCCCGAGCTTGTTCTTTGAAAAAACCACTCGTTTATCAGTTCATTAGTGCGCGAGGAATTGTTCATTTTCAGGTAGTGTAGTGTGTAAGGATACTTTTTGTAGAATGGGCCACATTTGCATTTTGTGTGTACAGTATAAAGCAGCAGATTCGAATTTTCGCCTGTATTTAGTACCAAAAGCAAGTACAAATCTTGAATTGACTAATAATGATATTTTTATAGTTCATTATATTGTATGCATTAAATTTTATATTTTCTGCAATTCAATGACAATTTCATTTCCAATTCTCCGTCTGTCAAAATGCAGTTAACCTCAAATTCAAATCCTACAAAATACGAAAAACAACACGACAGTGCTTTCTTTGTGCAATGTTCGGGGGCTTTGCTATTGGTGAAGTTTGACAGATGTCCCTTTTGAACCAATAGCAAAGCTAGAATTAGATCCCGCGCACAGTTAGCCTCAAAAAGGAATCTGAGAAAATAAATATACCCTGTTACTGAATTGAAACTAAATCGAAATTGGCGCCATCTGACACGCTAGTAATCTCTATTATCAAGTAGGCCAAGTGTCGCCAAGTCGATCCCAAACTTCTACAGATATAAGTGCAAGCACCAGGGTTTTTATACATCTTAATGTCATCATCATTTCCTTCAGATTGAAAATGACATACAGGATGATATCTGTTTTTATCAACTATTTGAACAATTTCGTTTGGTTTTTCCAGTAAGTCCTTTTCTTTTGTTTCAATTACTTTTTCAAAGAATATCACATCTCTACTTTTCGTGATCTTCTTCGAATCCGGATCTATGAGACGGTAAGCCTTTGTATCTTCAAAATACCTCAAGAAAATATATTCCTTTGCCTTGGGATCCCATTTTCTTCTATTCTCCTTTGGAATATGAGCCATGCACTTGCAGCCCAAGGTTCTGAGATGACTGATATCGGGTTTTTTTCCATTCCAAATTTCTTCAGGGGTACGTTTGGTGTAACTGGATGGGGATCCATTGACTAAATATGCTGCTGTTGAAACTGCTTCAGTCCAATATTTTTTTGGTAACTCGGCACCTATCAGCATACTTCTTGCCTTCTCTACCATAGTCCGGTTCATCCTTTCGGCAAACCCATATTGTTCGGGATTGTAAGGTATTGTAAGTTGATGTCGAATGCCTGTAGTAACTTCTTAAAACCATCATAACACATTCACTGCCATTATCAGTTCGCAAAATTTTTAACTTTTTGCCAGTCTGATTCTCTACCAGAGCTTCGAAATCTTCGAAGGTATTTTTGACCTGATCCTTACTTTCCAGACAATAAACAAATACCTTTCTGGAGAAATCATCTATCAACGATAACATATACCTAGCTCCACCAATAGATTTTGTTTCCATGGGTCCGCAAAGGTCTGAATGAACCAATTCCAAGATTTCTTTGGATACGGTAGTACTTGTCTTGAATGGTTCTCTATGTTGCTTTCCTTTTATACACGTTATACAGGGTTCTTCACTACATTGCTGTAAATCATAACCATTGACTAAATCTTTCTGGAGAATTCTCATACTCTTTCGATTCAAATGTCCAAATGCTGATGCCATAATTTCAATTGGTAAAATATGATTTCTCCTGGTCGATCCAATTTGAAATTCCATTTTCATTTGAACCTGTCGCAATTATTTCACTATCGGAACTGATTATTTGGCAACTAGTTTTAGTGAATTCAACGGAATGTCCTTGTTGAGTAATTCTGCTTACGGACAATAAATTTGCTGCAATATCTGGAACATGTAAAACATCTCTTGCCTCTATAATACCGGAATGTATGGGAATTTTAACATTTCCTGTTATTTTTGCCGACATTTTTGTATTATTTGCCACTACTATTTGTATGTTTTTGCATTCACTGGTATCTTCTAACCATGTTTCATTTGCTGTAAGATGGGAGGAGGCACAGGAATCCAAGTACCAATCCTCTTCATTTCCTGCTTCTAATGTAGAAAAAGCATAAAACACTTTCTTTTCTTTCATTTTTCTACTATTCTTGTCTTTATTTCTACAGTTACTGGCATAATGACCAAATTTGTTACAGTTGTAACATCGAATTCTGGAATTGTTTCCTCTTCTGTAATCCTTTTTTGAATATAAAGCAGTATCAATCTCATGACTTGCGTTTCCCTTGTTAGTAATCTTGACATCTTGCAATAATTTTGTTTTTATTGCATCACCAGTGATTGATATGCCAGAACTTTCCAAACCCATTATCATTGATTTGTAGTCATCTGGTAGACCAGCAAGTAGCAATGTTCCTACCCATTCGTCTTTCACTTCGAATCCTGAATCGTTCAGTTTATGAGCTGTGGTAACTATTTTGTTTACATATACGTCAACTGAAGTGCAATTGTTTAATTGTGTTGTCACTGAGGTCCTCAGGAGCCCCACTCTTCTGGTTAAGCCAGAGTCCTCGAACACTATCTGTAGTTTATCCCAAGCTTCTTTAGCGGTTTTTGTTTCCTGGATATGTGCAAAATTGATTGTATCTACAGAAAGAATTATCTTTGATCTCGCCTTTATATTTTTTTTCTGATCCTTTGTGTATTCTTCCTTTCCTTCCACACATCCCCATAAATCTTTGTGCTCCAAATAAGCTCTCATGGCAAACTTTCATAAGGAAAAATTTTCTCTGCCTGACAATCAGATTTCCAAACTGAGACATATTTCTTCAATAACTGAAAACTGTATGGCTTATACTTTCCTTCTTCTACAGACAAGAATACGGTGAAGCAACCGTTGGCGAAATTAAGGAAATCTCTAAACTTATGAAGAAAAAAGCAAATCTGAAAAATCGAAAAATATTTCTCCTGAGATGTAAATCCGAAAGCCTAACGCCGACCTTTTTGAAGTTCAGGGCTAAACATCTACAAATTGTTACAACTGACCTTCAGCACAAATTTGAATACCAGGTAGAAAAAACATTCATACAACTAAATATTTTAATAACTGATACAGTGAAAACAATCAATATTCTTGAAGCAAAAATAAATAAATTAAAAACCAACGTTAGACAAACACTATCGAATGACCTTTCCAAAAAAATATTTTATATAAAAAAATTGCCTACGACAACTTTTTTTAAATAAAAGAAATAAATATTAAAAAAATAAATATATACTCCAAAAAAAAATTAAATAACACAAATAAAATTAAAATAAAACAGGACTGGATTGAAAATCTAACTGATTTGCAGATCCCTGCATATGCTAATGATATTTGAGCTTGGGTCCAAATTTCGCAATACCAATTTATCAAAAAAATGGAATACCCATACCTAACATCGAGTTCTCCACTAAAAACTTGAACAACGATAGACGAAACGAAGTAAGGGCAACATGTTGCAACATGTTGACTAATTTCAAGCCTGCATGCCTAGAAATAATTATAATAAAGAGATAAATAAAAAATTAGTAAAAAATCTAAACAAAACTAAATGTTTCTTAAAACAACATAAAAATCTAAAAATTCTTAAACCTGACAAATCCAATAAAACCGTTTTAATGACTGAAGAATGCTATGACGAGAAGATGTTTCAACTCCTTGAAGATGAAACAACATATACACTGCTGAAATCTGACACAACAAATACCTATCAAAAGCAAAACAACGAACTAATAAGAAAATGGGAAAAACTGAATTTTATCTCCCCTAAAATAGCAAAGGACCTTCTTATCCATAACGCCCTCCCACCAAAAATGTACGGTTTACCTAAATTGCATAAAGCTGGAATCCCAATGCGACCCATAGTATCCTGTGTCCAATCACCGCTTTCCAGTCTAGCAAAGTTCCTCAAAAATATTATAAGCAACATCGTTAACAAAAACGACTCCTATATCAAAGACTCTTGGCATTTTAAAGAAAAAAATCAAAAACATTGATATCCCTGAAAAATACAAGGTAATTCTCTGACGTGGTTCATTATACACTAATATTCCAATGGAGTTAGCACTGGACCTTATTAAAAATAAATGAACGAAATTAAAAACTACACTGATATACCCCTTGATGAATTTCGAAAGGCCGTTTCCCTCACCTTAACTCTACTTACTTTCTATTTAAAACAATATTTACAAACACATGGATGGTTGTGCTATGGGCTCATCCATTTCCAGTGTTATTGCCCAACTGGTTTAAGAAGATCTAGAAAACAAAATTTTACCGAAACTAAAGTTTAATGCCCCATTTTCCTATCGATATGTCGGTGACTGCCTGACTGCTATCCCTGATGGCGAAGAAGAGTATCTATTGAAACTTTTTCACGAATACTATAAAAAAATTCGGTTTACCATTGAGTCTGAAGTCCACAATAAGATAAACTTTTCAGATATGACTCTTCATCATAACTCTAATAAAATTGAGACTGAATGGTATACAAAATCTACCTGGTCAGGTAGATACCTGAACTACATGTCAAACCATCCTATGTCACAAAAAAGGTCAGTCATCATAGGGTTGGCAGACAGAGCAATGAAACTGTCTGACAATAAATACAGAAACAGCACTATCGAAAAAGCTAAAAATATACTTGAAGAAAACAGATATCCCAAAAAACTTATAAACTATATTTTCGCAGACAGATTAACTGAATTCCAAACATACTGAAGCACAACTGAGTAACAAAAGAAAACAATAACTACCTGACACTACCTCATATCTCAGGACTATCGGAGAATTTTAAGAAAGTTTTTAAAAAACATGAAATTACAGTATGCCATAAAGCATATAATTTGCTGCAAAACAACAATAGTCAGCTGAAATCAAAAACACCTAAGAACAAAAAAACACACGTAGTATATGAGGTGCCTTGTGGAAACTGTAATCAGGTATATATCGATCAAACTAATCAGTATTTGGAGGATAGATTAAATGGACACAAATACGACAAGAAGAACCAAACTGCGCTTAGTAAACACGAGAAACAACTAAACCATAAATTCGATTTACCAAAAACTGAAATATTTAAAACTGAGCATATCCAACCCAAAAGAGAAATTAATGAAATGATCCATATTAAACAAACCCCAAATACTGTCAATTCTAAAACAGACAAAAAAATCTAAATAAAATTTACTATAATATCATGTAGATCAGTACATGAACTGTCAGTTTTCAGCTTTCTTACATGCTTTCAGACTAAGCGTTTAAACTTTCAGCCTTTTAATAAAAAAATTAAAATAAACAAATAAATAAATAATGTGTTCGCGTCGGAATCGAGCCTGGGACCTTTGGTTACGGAGCGGACGTGCTGCCTCACGGCTACTGTGCCTGTGACAATTTCCATATAATAACTATTAGTGATTTTACCGTTTCAGATTTGCAATTGGTTTCAAACTCTCGATTTTAATAAACATAACCTGCAAAGCAATCAAAACATTTAAGATATGTGGTAGTCTTTCACTCAGTTGTAAATCTGTGTGTGCCCGTATTGTAAATAGTTTCATTAATTGTATTTTAACATGATGGTTGTGCTGATGGTAAGTTGATCTAGATTTCAAACATTTTAATCGTTGACAAACTGTTTTTGCTTATATTTTAGTCTGACCCATTGAGAAAGGCCAAAACCCTGGCTGCAACGTCTGGATTTAATTAATAAATAACATGAAATAACAACCTCTGCTATTTAAATGAACCTTATGTCCAAGAAAGGAAATATATATATATATATATATTATGTATATATATATATATATATATATATATATATAATATATATATATATAATATATATATATATATATATATATATATATATATATATGTATATATATATATTGTGATGATTGGTTGGTTATTGATTTTAAATTAATATATATATTTTTGTTGATTTATTTCACAGATTTGAATTTCTCAATCCCTATGATGAAAATTGAAAACTCCGGCTATATTATCTTACCATTCCCTTTTTGAACCTCTTTTTTTTATCCTATCCCAGCTCAGTCAGGGTCGCCTATGAACATGAGTCAGCTCCCATCTCAGCAGTCGGTTCTGTGATCTGTATTGCCGACTTGGCACTAACGATTCAATGAGAAATGCTGTTCAGTGGGAGGAAAGTGTGGTTAGATAAAACACAGATTGCGGAGAATAAACAAATGGTTGTTTTTATTCAGCTAAAAACTTAAAACTGCCCTACTCTGCGATAAATACCTCATACTAAAAAGAAACAATAATATGAAATGGTGCAATTTGAATATAAGTGATGATTACTAATAGGAAGAATATTTAAAATTATGGTCAGTCCTTTAGCATGGAATTTTGATGAATGTTCAGCCAAAACAATGTGAACAGTGGATCAGACACTCAAAGTTATTGGATAGATATACGAAAAGTTTCACTTTGGTGAGATCGGTGATTAGAATACCTGGTTGCTCCTTTTCCTGTGATGTTTCCAGCCCGTGGACGTACTTTTGGAATTGCAATGACAGCTTACGTGCGTACTTTCATGGATTTCTCTTCTATACCAGGTAAGTGGATATTTTTGATAACTTATTTCTCCCAGTTGTGCCATTTAGGAATTTCTCTCATTCGGGAAACTTATAACAAGTTTTTTCTTGAATTGTCCATTAATATCTCTTTTAAATTTTTGTACGTGGCTTCCTTTTTGTAACTTTTTTCAATCTCCTACAGACTTGTTACCTTCTCTCATGGCAATACACATCTTTTTTATTTTCTCACAGATTTTTGAATTTTGTGTCACTTCCTACCTACTTATTCGTTATTTCAATTAGTACTGATGATTTTATGAATGAATGCTAATTCTAAATCTCACATACTATTTACAAATTGGTATAAAATTATATTTTTACAATTTCTGCTATCACATCTTTCATATATCATCACTTTCCCCACACAAACTCTTTCGATATCCCATTGGTGGGTTTCCTGTTGATGTAAATTGTCATACAGGATGTTCAAAACTTATATATCAGTTGATCTTACTTCAAATTCAATGTTTTCTATAAATTTTAATTTTGACATGATTTAATTGTGGATTTTCATTAGATATTTCGTTGGTCACATACTTTTGATAAAAGAACTACTTCAGGACTGCCCTCTTGATACATATACACCGACTAGAGCATAGTATAAGATTCTATGATAGTAAAAAGTGAAGAAAATTGCAAAACAACATAGCATTAACGACGATAACTAAAATACCTAATAATAATAATGATAATTATGAGTTTAATTATTTTACAACATTTTCTAACATAACAATATATATATATATATATATATATATATATATATATATATATAGAAAGAGAGTTTTGTTTCAGCTTCAAGCGACCCTACCACCCGCCTACAGCTGTTTCATAGTTTTGCAATCATCAGGACGGCTTGTGGTCTCCCTTGAAT
Organism: Gonioctena quinquepunctata; assembly: GCA_018342105.1. NCBI lineage: Eukaryota > Metazoa > Arthropoda > Insecta > Coleoptera > Chrysomelidae > Gonioctena > Gonioctena quinquepunctata. Next base: position 600,854 of record JAFIRS010000327.1, on the reverse strand, counting down.
TCGAAACAAACCTCTCAGAGTGCTAATACCTACCGTCAAGGATAAACATGTTAAATGCACGAAATAATAGCTGCGACATCTATAATTTGCGGAGTGAATTTCAACGATAGTGCTGTGAAGTTCGAAGGCAGAAAATTTCGTGCAACATCGATAGGTTTGTTTCTAATTCAAGGGAGACCACAAGCCGTCCTGATGATTGGGAAACCATGAAACAGCTGTAGGCGGATGGTGGGCTCGCTTGTAGTTGGAACAAAACTCTCTTTCTTCTTTTATTATTGTTTGGGTGTTGTGGATTGGCCAATGCTGAAAACTGTTGGTGACCTATCGATGTTTCACGAAATTTTCTGCCTTCGAACTTCACAGCACTATCGTTGAGTTTCACTCCGCAAATTATAGATGTCGCATCTATAATAATGTGCCTTCAATATATATATATATATATATATATATATATATATATATATATATATATATGGGCTAATAAATTATCCAGCATATTCAGTTTGTGATTCTCTACACAACCCTGATGGAATTATTACAATTGGAGGGGCAGAAGTTTTTGAAGGTTTTTTTAAGTTGGCAACTTGTGCGGCACTCCCCTATTGAGGAGCACCTTTAAATTAGAAAATGTTGACAAAGTTTTGGGATTTGAGAAATTATTTTCACAAAATGTAATCTTTGAGGACCAAACTGTTGCAAAGAAAACATAAAATGAAAGCATGCGTGTTCCCCATTTTGAATTTGATAAAAAACATAACACAGAACTCAAAATGGCAAACTACTATAGACAAAGACGTGAAGAGTTAAGGACTAACTATAGACAAAGACGTGAAGAGTTAACGACTACGAGTTTT